>CM076415.1:28631874-28894374 GCA_038363315.1 Mugilogobius chulae
TCAGACATCTTTTGTTTGTTGTCATTACTTTGTCCAGATTGTTCCAAAGTATAGCATTAAATGTACTCCATTCCAGGCAACTAGTAAGTCAAATATTTCTCAGTTGAACATTACAAGTTCTCAGTTCAAAGCGTTTCAACTAAATCAGCTAGTATGTAAACAGCATGGCTAATGTAAGCTAAACAAAAGTAATGTTTGTAAAAGTTATCAATGTTTATAGTTTGTGGCAGTTAACCCTTCAGATTCAAGTTTTGTGATAATTGTTGATCATGTTTGTGAAGACATGCTGGATTTACCAGTTCAAGTGGTGTTCCTGCGCATTTTCAAGAACGAACCATTATGTTGGTATTGCTGCATATTGTTGTATGTGTTTTAAAGCTAGAAAACATGCTTTCCTTTGTAATCTGTAGTTAGTGAGGTTATTTTGTACATCATAAGTAGAAAGCAGTTTTTGGTTGTGTTTTTATGTCCATAAATCTTCACCAAGCTTCTCTTCTGAGTATTTATGCTCTAAATGCTACAGTGAGATTATAAAAAGTAGTATGCTGCTTTCAGTATGAATTAATGAATAAATAGTTTATTTATATAGCTCTTTACACAGACAGATGTCTTCCAAAGTGCTTCACACAGCAACCCACCCTACCCACTCAGTGATGGCAAGCAGCCCGGGCAGCTCAGCAGAGACGATTCACCTAAACACCTGGTTCCTCAACCTCCGACCACCACCAAGCGTTCCCTAACCAGCATGTCATTGGCAGTAGTTGAAATTCTAACACAATTCCTGACTTCGGATCATCTCACAGCTTTAGGATCATTTGTATTTATTTTTTATGTTCTAAAACAAATTCTATATGTATCCGTAAAACTTTGGAGATAAGCTAGACAAGAAAAAAAAAACTCTTATCCTACTTCCTCATTCCACCCATATATTAATAGGTAAAACTAATTAATTTCCAAAGGATCATTTCTGTCTGGTTGGTGATGTGGTGCCTTGTCCAGTCGTGTGGATTACTGTAGCGCCAAGGTGGGCTGAGCAGTGCTGGAGGGGCGCCAGACCTCTCCTGGCTCTGCTCCAAGTCACAGATTGGTAATAAACGCAGTGAGCTAATTACAACAGGACCGTGCAATTAAATTTGTTTATAAACTCTCCTGCGTGAGGCGGACAGTCGGTAGGACCATTTGTGACAGGTGGCTCGCTTCATGTAGCATCCTCCCCATATGCTACCTGCTAACGCTAAGCTAAAGCGCTGGCCAGGGGAGTTCTCAGTCACATCCAATAATGCAAGAGTGTCTGATCCCATCTTAAAAGTGACTGATTAGAGTAAAAAAGGCACTTAATAACTCCAATCACTCGGCCCACCTAATAAGGATTTCTCATTCGCTCGTCTCCAGTCCAATCAGGGATTAATGGTTGCTCTAATTCTCCTCCCAGGGTGGTCAATCTGCAAAATACATGAAATTGTACCGTTTTTTAACTTTCACAAAAGCCGGGCTCATGAGACTCCCGCTGTGGCACCATAACACTGATGAGACTTAAGACCCCTGTCACAATAATCTACTTTATCTTAAAGTGAAGAAGCGTTGCATGGTCGGCTTGTAAACAATCTCAGCAGACATCAGCCTATGCATTTTAGAATAATTCTGCAGTAAGGCTGCACAATATAACGCAATATATATTATTATTATTGGGTTGGTTTTTTTTAGCAAATTGCTACAGTTGCAGTTTTTGAAAGGACATGATTTTCTTTGCAAACATGCTTTATGCTTTGCCTGCATAACAACTGTCAATCATTTAGTGTAACTCAAAAGCATGTGTTTGAGTAGTTTCATAGACATACTGTTTTTTTTAGTTTTGAATGGGTTGAAATTGTGAACACCAATCTAATTTTAATTTCAGTACCGGTCAGAAAAAATGTTGAAATGTAAATGTATTATTCATTAAGTAGCTAAACTTATATTTATACAGTGCTATTTTCCTATGAAAGGACTGGCAATAGACAAATGTACATATTTTTGTTTTGTCTTTGTGTTATGTCAGTCTTCCCTTTGATGCTGGTGGTGGTGGTGATATCATGTATTGACGAGTTACTCAAGTACAAAAGTAAAACGTCGTGATCCAAGAGGCTGCTTAAGAAAAGTAAAAAAAAAAAAAAAAAGTATTCTAGTAAAATTAACTGTAATTGTAACTTTCTTGATAGAACATCTGATATTTGAGTTTGATCTAACTGAAATGGCAAATATGGTCTTTTAAAAATAGTTTGAATAATGCAGAAGAAGTAGTCCACATACATTTTGTGTCAATTAGATTTACTCACAGGGAGAAAAGGAACCTAAACTTAAGAGTAAAAGTAAAAGCACTGTTATTTCAAACAAAATGTTACTCTTGTAGTGAGTAAAAGTAGGCTGCTAAAAGGTATTTTGAAAAGTATAATTTTTCCTTTGGTTTATACTGTATGTGACATTTTCAGCTTCCCTAATTACAACCAAGTGCATTTGATTAAAACACCTACTGCTAAGCCATTCTTTATACCTTTGATGCTGTTGACGCGATGCCTGATTTAGCTTAAAAAGAGCTTTGTTTTTGCAGTTTTGTGTTTAATATGTACTATATAAGACAATTGGATACAGAGTTTACAATGAAACCAAATACTCAGATCCTCACTTTTTTTTGCACATATCGTGAGTTGCATTTTCCGCAGTAGTAAATATGGCAGATCAATCTTAACCTCAGTCTTGTAATGAGACTTTGATTGGTTTTCATTTGCTGCAGATTCTTGACAGATGGGTTTCCCTGGCAGGTAACGACCATGTGACTTCCTGCAAGGTGACCGAACGTCCGTCCGTCTATCTACCGCTTGATGTATGGAGCGCCAAGCCTCATTATTTCTGCTCCCGGGCGTTTCCGCTCCGCTTTTGTGCCGTTTAGCATGAGCCTTGAGAGTTGTGTCACAAACCTCCAAACCATACAAGAGGATATACAAAGCAGATGACCTTACCTTGCCATTGTATAGAGGAATTCTGCAAGATCTTCTGGCATGGGATGTTATGGGACAGACTATTACACAGAAATTCTACAGACTAACTTTAATATAATAGTTCCAGTAGTATTTGGAGCAATATTAATAGTAGTAGAAGTGCTAGTAATAAAAATTGCTGTACTAGTTACTGGGTGATATGTTGGTCCCAGTATCTATATCAGCTAGTATTACTGGTCTTGGATATTGGTGCCTATATTTTGGGGGAATTTGTGCATGTCAGTCCCAGTCAAAGAAATTCAATTACTAAAGTTAGTTTATTTCAATAATCGTTTAGTTAATCTTCGAACTTGTTTCAACCCTAATTGGTATTGACAAATATTGGTTAAGGCCATAGTAAGAGGCCAATATCAGGTTGTAGAGCATTAGTAGCAGTAGTATTAGTTGTAGAATAAGAGCAATGGATTGAACAAATCAAACAGAGATACAGAAGTTTTATATGTTATGTAAAACTTACAAAAGTGAATAATTCATCAATTTTTGAGATTCTGTAGGCACATCCCTGAGGCTATGGCCATAGAAGCCACTTTAAGATGTCTAGAACAAGTTTGTCCTGCAGAATCTGGTCATAGAAGCTCACATCTGTCACACTTAGGGCTGGGTCAATAATCGAAAAATCGAGAGATCGAGATGATCGAAAATGTCAATTATTTGATGGTAGGTTTTGGGATCAAAAAACAATCTTTTGTCAATAAAATGTGTAGTTAGGAGCAAAAGTCAAACTTTGAGGTAGAATATTGGTATATAATTTAAAAAAATCTGGAAAATGGGACGTTTTTGTTTGTTTATGTTCATGAATGGCATTTTTCTTTGGTTTTAAAAGATTAAGCAAAATCAAATCGAAAATGAGATCGATCAATGTGAGAAAAAAAAAAGTGATTATATTTATTCCCAGTCGCCCAGCCCTAGTAACACACACCTTGAACAGGCTGGATTGTCTTGGTTGGTAGAGTCAACATTTTCACCTGGTTTCTCTAGATTAAGATCTAATAATTTGTAGCAGCAGTTGTAGATCGTAGCATATCTTTTGAATACTACACATTCATCTTTGATTCTTGCACCAATAGCCTCATGGAACCAACCCAAAGCCTGTATAAAAATACGCTTCCATTACTCAATAATAATACCGCTGGACACCCCCAGAGAGCCACATGTGGGACCAGTACATATTTATGGAAAGATTTTGTTATTCTTTTGCCACTCTCTGCTGTGTTGATCTGAGGAGGAGTTAGAGATGCATTACATGTTGGTCTGTTCTCAATAAAAACAAAAGCTCGGATTACACTAGGGTTTTATTACATGCGGTCTTCGCTCTTTCTTTATGCATTATTTGGAATGATATGGAAAAGAGTTAGATTACA
This sequence comes from Mugilogobius chulae, assembly GCA_038363315.1. Taxonomy (NCBI): domain Eukaryota; kingdom Metazoa; phylum Chordata; class Actinopteri; order Gobiiformes; family Gobiidae; genus Mugilogobius; species Mugilogobius chulae. Next base: position 28,636,271 of record CM076415.1, read on the forward strand.
TTCTACTCTCTGACCAGATCTGGATTTGAATGTATGGATTTGTGCTTCTTATGTTACAGTAATGTGCACGTTGGAGTACATGCATATGACATACATGATAGAACACTGGTCAGAATTGTGAGTAGCCTTATACCCCTTGTTTGCTTCATACTTAGTATATGCTATGGATGTCAACAAGTCTTATTATGCTGTTTTTATTACATTTACTGACCATTTATGCTTAAACAAAGCCTTCTAATCCACTCATCTTAACTAGTAGGGATGTCACGATCTAAAAATTGTAATATTGCCGTTTATTGTGAGACAAATATCACAATTTTGTCTCACAATAATCACAAATAGCAGACAACCAAATAGCAGACATTTTTAATTTTCTTGCGTTCTCATCGTCTAACATGTCTGACAAGTTTTTGACCAGTTTTATGAAATTAAACTTCTGAATGCAAAAATGTTAAAGGTGGCAGAAACACTTAGAAACCTTTGCTTTATAAAGATATATTAAAAAACTGAATTTGGCTTCTTAAATGGCATTTACTTAGATTTGGTTGAAGCAATACTGATATCTATTTAACCTCCTGCTGTTTCAAACAAATATTACATCTGCCAATATTTGCAAATGAATATGTGAAATCACAAATTTACTTGTCACTGTAGTAAAATGAAAACAAAAAAAGTATTTATCTGATATATAACACATCTTCATCTTAAGCTGGAACTGATATTTTGCTCATGTTTCTATAGAACAAACTAAAAGAGCCTTTTATTTTGCTTCTGAAATGGTCACGATTATTATTATTTTGTTCTTGCGATTATATTGGGACTTGAATAATCATGATTATTGAATAACATAATAATCTTGACATCCCTATTAACTAGTGTAATTAAATGAGCACTAAGGAAATGTTCTGGCTACGTCCTTGAAGATATTACAGATCAGATCTGTGGAAACTTAGAAAGTAGTTGGGCAGTCCTGAATGGAAAACATTTCACGTTAACTCACTATGTCTGATTCAACTTTTCAGCTTTTACATTGACCAGTTGTACTAAATGTAAAAATTTAATGAAAGCGTTTTCTTCTATATCAGACAAGTATCGGTAAGAGATGGTTTATTACCTGACTAGTTTCGACGATCACTTCCGTCTTCGTCAGAGGTGTCGCACGTCGCTGGTCACCTAGACGGAAGTGACCGTCGAAACTAGTCAGGTAATAAACCACCTCTTACCGATACTTGTCTGATATAGAAGAAAACGCTTTCATTAAATACTTTAAGAAGACATGATGAACATCCCTAACCTAAATGTAAAAATGTTAACAAGTTGACGCATAAAATAAAATAAAGTAAAATCCTTCATGCTCCTGTTTAATCAGAATGTGAATTGTTCAAGATAATGTTTTTAGCTCAAGTAAATACTAAGATGGATGTTTAATGCCAAATTGTGAAGCTTTCCAGGCAACGCAATAACCAGAAAGAGAGATTTGCATCTTTATTATAGCTATATCTTGAAGTTACCATAATTATTTATGCAGACTTTCTGTTTTCAATATGTATATTTTTCATTATTTTGCTGCTCCACATGAGTGACTTACTCTAGTTTATTGTAATAAAATTAGATTATTTTTTTATAACATCAGTAATGATGATACAAAAATGTACTGACCTAATGTTACTTTTTTTCTTTTATTATTCAATTCTACATCATTTAAACGGTCAATATCAATCTTCCAGGGACAAATTCTAACTGAAAAAGCCTTGATCGATAAAACAAACAGAACCTTGCTAATCTCCGTGTGAGGCGGAAGCATTACAGTAAAGACCAGTTGGAGTCTCTCTCTGCCTTTCAGACCCACCAGTCAACCTGTCATTTGCCCGTCTGACGTCACAGACACACGAGCCCAGTGGCCTTTTGACAGAGCGCAGCCTGTAATCTTCACATCAGCGTAGGAGTGAAGCCAGCCAATCAGAGCCCTCCGCACGCTTATCACCTGGGCCCAGCCGTTGCCGCCCCTGTGATCGCGCACAGGGGATGCAGAGGAAAAGGGGACCAGAGCGCGCACAGGCGAAGAGCATGTTTTGTCTACTATATCTCCCCCGGGGCATAGTATTTGGAGGCATGTTTGCTGTTTAAAAGAAAAAGAAAAATCCAATTATTTTTTGTTGTTATTAGTGCAGCCTCAGCCGGGCCGTGGGTAATGCCAGTGTGATCCAAACGCGTCGCCGTGGTGAAATGAGACGGAGGCAGAGAGAGGAGGAGATAAGCTCAGGCTGAATTGATTTTCCTGTTACTTTCTGCTGTACTTGGGTTTCCATGGCAACGTGGTCAGGTTCCCTCGGCCTCCCAGGGCAAGTGTAATTGTTGTCTCCCGGCCCAGCTCTCCGTCTCCAGCCTGGCTTTGCTCGAGGTGTGCTTGCTCTAGAATAGACAAGTGCCTTCACGTCGGACATGCAAACATTTTCACCCAATGAGATTCACGTTGGTCAGGTTTTCTACATCGGTAATTCCTGCTGCTAAATCTTTTTGGATAAAACTCTAGAATTGTTCGTTTGGTTTACTTTGGCTTTCCTAAAACTAAAAAAAAAATAGTTTGAATCATGGACATTTAACAAGCTAACAAAAACAATCTGAATTTTGCTTTTATTGACGGTAGACCGAAGTCAACTAGAAATCTAGAATCTTTGTGTACCATTATGGTAATCTTGCTATGTTCAATTGATTAAACAAGCTTGGAAAGTAGCTATAATAATATAAATTGTTGTAGGTCATTGTTACCTTGGTATCTTTCAGAACTATCGGAACTTAATCAGTAAAGAGATATATCTCTTCATGAGTTACTTCTGAGTTGTTTGCTATTAGCCTTAAAAGATCTCAAATAGCTAAATTTGTACAGGAAAAAAATGCTTTTTATTAAAAACTTGTGTAGATAATTATGAAAAGTGCTGTGACACAACTTCAGCTGATATTTAATTACAAACTTAGACTTGTGCCGTAATAATGAGGCCTCTTGGCTCGTCTGACCCGCATTGGAAGAGCTGTAGTCCTCCATTTTCCTCCTGATATTGTTTTAATCTAAAATCCATATAATCAGCCCATTGTGCCGTGTGCAGAGGCTAGGGGTGTTCACGTGTGTGCAGCCTAATGGCTCGTGAGGCTGCTGGCTCAGCACAAGGGCAGGACCATCTCCAAACATTTACTTTATTTGGATTTCAGCTTGTTACGCCACAAAAAAAAACTTGGGTTAAATATGAATAGAGTGGAAAAGGGCTCATTTGTGTTTGAACTCTAATAAGAGATAAAACACAATGAGGTATTTGCAGGTGTCAAGAGAAATGCAATTCTGGACAAATAGATCAACTTTTGCAATGTTTTATACAGTTACAATGTTTTATGCAGCAGGACAGTTCATTTCTTTAGATGTGTGTTGTGACAGGATGTGACTTTGGGAATATTTTAAAGGTGCACTGTGTAACTCTCTGGAGGTGAAAAGTCAAGTGTACAATTTGCTAGAAATAGAAAGTTAATTTTTATTATTTTATGTTTCTTGTAATAAGACAGTTGTAATAAGCTAGTGCTCATTTACCTGACAGTTTCGTCGCAGGACTTCCGCCTTCGTCAGAGGTGACGTCTGGTGTTGTGACGTCTATCTTATAGAATCTTCCCAGACGTGGCCAGTTTGACAGATTTGTCAGACCCCGCCTGGTGGTCTCTGGAGAAGTGAGTCCCATGTGTGAGCCAAAGAAAAGCTCCTTGGTCTCTGTTGATGGTCTTTGTGTCTCGCTTCCTGATCTCAATAGCCTCTTGTATCCATCGTTTGTATTTGTGTTCTTCTGTTCCAATATTTTTTGCATTGTCCCAGTCCATGATGTGGTTTTCTCTTTTGCAATGGTCGGATATAGGGGGCAGACGTGGTCAGTCTGACAAATCTGTCAAACTGATCACGTCTGGGAAGATTCTATAAGCGAGACGTCACAACACCAGACGTCAGCTCTGATGAAGGCGGAAGTCCTGCCCCCCAAACTGTCAGGTAAATGAGCACCTAGCTTATTACAACTGTCTTATTACAAGAAAAATAAAAGATAAACTAAGAAGAAGACAGAATTAATTTTCCAGATAAGTTAAAACCATTTTTGGGACATTCTAAATGAGTCTAAATACTTTTTTATGCCAAAATGTGGAAAAATACATCTACATTAACTACTTTTCTAGAAACAGACATGAGCGGGCGATTATTTAGTGCAGCAAAGAAATCTAAATGACAAAAACATGCTTTTATTCAAGTTTAATTTTGGCCAAAAGGTTTTGAATTTATTCTAGAATTTACTGTATACATTTGTGTCATTATATGGTGTTAAATTCAAGATAGGTAGTAGTCTTAAAGCAGCCATTTTTGAAGTAACCGCACATTTAGCATGTTCCGTGGAGACTTGATTGTGATAAATATTGAAGTGTGTGACATCCCTGCGCCTTTGATTTTTCAGCCAATTTCAATGAAGAAAAAGCAGCTCGACATTTGAATTCAAACGTTGACATCATTGTACCGCACATGATTTTACTGTTTGAATCCTCACTCAATATACATAGCAGTCAATTTTGTCATTTGAATTATGCGAACGTGATCTCTTAGTGAGCAAAGGCAATCATCTAAAACAAAAAAGTACCTAAACATGACCAGTAACATGGTGCTTTTTTACTATAGCCTTGAATGTGTGCTAGCATTGGACTTGTCCCAATCTGCTTTGTGTTTTCTTGCTCCAGATCAATGCTAATTAAACCGACTTCTCCCCAAGGGGCGGCTGCAGGGAGGCCATGGCGAGAATCAGAAATGGACGCCAAGGTTCACCTCTGCGTGGACGACTGAGGACAGATTTGCATAACATACGTATAAGGAGGTGTAGTCTTGCATTGCTAGGGAATATGCCACATATCCATTTCACATTATATATTTTTGGTAGGCCTTTATATTTTTTGCTAACGTCTTCAATTTTAAGTGTGTAAGAGTGTTTAAACAGTATACTTTAGTCATTTATTTACATTGAGCAAATCGCTTAAACAATTTCTACTGCGGCTATTGTTGTAGCCATTAGCTCTTTTGGCATATGCACTCTGATAACCGCATGAACTCCTCCTCCTCAAGCCCTGTTGTATCCCGCCGCATATTATTGGCACACATTTACTGTACAAAGCCTTCAGTGCACTCAGCTCCAGCTAACACTTCTCCAGCCTTCACAAAATGTCAGGCAGAGGTCTACTGTACAGGCACGGACTACTCCCGCTCCGTCTCTTTTTTCGCAACGCACCATTAAAACAAATCAAGAAAATGGAAATGCGAACCATGTTTTTGTGCATGCCTGGCGGACAGATAGGCGCTGTAACTAGCACTTTCCTCTGAAGTAGGGAGAAATCTATTTGCTGGTAGAAGCTGCTTGCATAATCCTTTAGTTACACTTGCCAGCTGTGAGCAAAGATAGGGCGCAGTGGGATTTGCCATGAATATCACTGGGAGGACAAAGAAATGAAACTGATAAGTGTTTGCGCACTGAGGCCTCGGCGTAATCCACGAGAGCTAATAATCGGCGCTCCCAAATCAAGCTCATTATGTGGTGAGAATGTTTATCTTTGTTGATGTAGGCGGCAATGATTAAAGTCAACTATTTGCCTTCTGCGAAACAATCCAAAATACAAAAACATAAATAATGTATGTTTGTTGGTTTAGTTGTGTACAGTTCATTTTCAAGCTAAGTTTTGGTGAACTTCATGACACATATTTTTTATACCTAAATATTTATTTATACATCTGTCTAATTTTCAAGCAAAAAAAAAAAAAAAAAAATATATAATATATATATAATATATATATATATATTATATATAATATATATATATATATATATATATATATATATAATATATATATATATATATATTATATATATATATATATATATATTTGATTCACATTTATACATAGTCAGAAATGTTTCAGTTTAGTTTGTTTTCTTTTCATAGTCTGCCTTAATTAGATTTAAGACTGATTATTTTGCTAATGAATTACGGATAATGGATACCTAAAGACATAATTAGCGATTATGTCTTTAGGTATCCTAAATTAGACTTTTACATTATTTTAACAAGATAAAACTGACTTGATGCCCATTGAGGCTATCTGGTATAATTACAAACAAAATGTACACATTTCAAGTTTAATTTACTGTCATTTTATATAATTCTTGCAGTACTGAATCAACAATGTGCCTGCTTCTTGGTCAGGTCCGTTTTACAAAATACATTGTTTTTCTCAGTGAGTTTAAAACAGGTTAAACTAAGATCATAAATAAATGATGAACTTGTTGCATCTCTACCTAAAAAATATGTATTTTAGTCATTTCAAAATAGTTTCAAATTGGATTTGATTCTTAGAAAAAGACTCTTAGAAAAGAATACCACAATGATATAAAGACTTCATTCAACATAAAGTTACAAATTGCTGTTTGATTGAAACCATTTGAAACATTTTCATTTTAACTGCTATTACTACTACTGCTATGACAGTAAAAATGATCTAGATTTTTATTTATTGCTAGACACCTAAAGAGGCTTCACATTTTGCATTATTCATTCACTCCATACTTTGACATGGTTTTGTCAGACTGATGGACGCAAAGCTGCCATTTTGTTCATTTTGCCCATTTTACCCGTTGGCCCTCCAACCATTCACACTCACTTCCTAGTAAGTACTACCAGGCCAACCTTAGCTTCTGAGATCTGACAGGATCAGGTTTGAACAACTTCACTACTTCAAATTACTGTTAAGTCTAAAAGTTTTAGTATCAATTAGTATTTAGAAATCTTAGGTGTTTAAGGTAATTCAAGGTTGTAATTTTATAACTTTTTTTGCTAGAATCATAACTGTGTCAAAAAGCTTTAAACGTTATAAATATATACTGTACATATTTTCAAATGTTTCCTTTTAATCCCCTAAAGCACCTTCATTCTGCCTTCTCTTGCGTTTTTCAGTGAGCCCTCCACCTCTCCTTCCTCCTCTCCATCAGTGGTTGAGTATTGGTGTGCAGAGTGCAGGCAGCAGCAGCAGCAGCAAAGAATGACCACATCACTCAGCAGCTTCCAATACTGTGCCGTCCTCTGTGAGCCTGTTTGTTTGCTCAGCCTCCTAGGCCCGGGCACCTCATCTGTACACAGAGAGAGACAGCTGCTGAAAGCTATAGATACAGCAGGGAACAATACAGAACAACCTTCTTTAGCATGTAGGCAAAGAGATGAAGGGAGTTGTGGTTCGAAATGCACATTTTACAAACGTTTTAGTGACGTCTAAATTTGGATGCAGGATTGGCTACAGATATGCTTAGTTATTTTATTTATTGAATATAATTAACCTCAAACTTGTATTTAAAACATAGACAAAAGCAAATATTTAATGTTTTCCTCATTTACCAATGCATTGTGTACCTTATACATCATGTTAATTATTCAACATAATGTTTATCTCAATTTTCAAAGACAAGCATTTAGTGGCAGCAAACCAACTTTCACCAGAAAAGATGTTTTGACAGTATAGAGGGATTTTCGGTCAACGTGACTTTTTGCCCTACAGCATGCACTATGCAGAAAGAGCTGCTTAGCTGGGGAAACTTATTTGAATAAAACATCAAAATGGGACAAGAGCTAGCTGTTTTGATCAGGTATGAATTGGTATGACAGACATCTGTCTCCTGAAGCTTGAGACAGTGTTTTCTTGCCGTTTTTCACTCACCTGAACGTAACTTTTAAGGGTTGTAGGGTCGAATTTCATTCACAAATGTTGAATTAGCAGCATAACTTTTGTTTTCGCACAGTGTATTGTAATAGTTGTTATTGCTTTATATATTAGCTCAAGTTGTTTCTCCAGCTTGGTCAATGAGTGACAGTTCTTTTTGCATTTCGGGTGCGCGTGCATCGCCCGTGTGCTCTCTATAGCTATACTGGTACAAAACTGATTTAAGTTAAAGTGAAGCCAAGTGATTTATTTTTGGCAAATTTTGTGAAAACTGATCAAATGAGCAAATTTCAAGTCAGAATAGTCCTAAACCTCACACTTGCCCTTCTTTTCACCTTTTCTTTACGCTTTTCCAGCTGAAAGTTTTGTTTGAAACGTGTTTATTCGTGGAGCAGTTTGGGGCTTTAACTTCACATTATTTGCAGATCTACAAGAATATGAAAGTGTAAAATAAATGTTTTCAATGAACAAAATACTTAGCTAATACAAGTGTTGTCACAATACCATATTAGGAGGAAGCTCGATATTAAGTTATGACTTTGATGCCAAATAATAATGAAACATGTACAAGTGTATGTGTTTATACTGATTCCAATGTAAACTTTTAGTATTACATTAGAATCAGATTTTTGATTGTCTTTTGACAATACTATGATTACTACCCCAACCAATTTACAGCATCAAAACACACGCAAAAGTTCTGAAATATTACTATAAATACAATACGCATTTCATCCAAAGATGTATAAAATAGCCATAGACATTTGAAGATTTGCAATTTTTGTTTGCATTCATATGAATCTGATATTTAAATCAGATTGCCACCCCCCCAAGCCTCCACTAATTCACTATAATACAAGACACATTGTAACACTATTCTGTTGACTTGGCATGATGGCAAAATGTTAAGATATTTTGGGTAATATATATCTAATATAAAGCAATAATAACTATTACAACACACATTAAAAACACTATCAGAAATATTAGTGATTGAAAGCTGAAGATACATAATAGTCCTGATTTCTCATCCTGCATGTGTGTCATGTCTGCCTCCAGTCTGTGTTTACAGTAGGCCTCCCGTGCCCAAATAACATTAACATTTCATTATGCGCCCAAACGCTATGCAACTGCGCCCAAAATGGCAAGCGCGCATTCGAGACGCGCTCAAATATTAATGAGACCGGCGGCAAAGTTAATGGCTCCAAATCTGTGCGATGGGGTGAGAATGGGAGCGATAGAGAGAGAGGAGAGAGAGAGAGAGAGAGAAAACTTGTAAAGCTGCATGGGCTCTGGGGTGAGGAGGGGAGAGAGGGAGGGGCATAATCAATGAAGTGAAGTGTGTGTGTGCTGGGCCATGGAGTCGAGTTCACCAGCCTATTTTTACTGAGAACACAGGTCTGTTGCTATGCTCTTTGAGAAGGCTTAAGTTGTGGATGAGAGGATGCTGTTCCGCGGTCTTTCCGTCTCGTGACACCTCCAGAGTGGGCGAGCTGACCGAGTGCGGGGGTGTGTCTCCGCTAAGGTGACACTTTCTATTGATTATTGATGATTAGATCCATTAGACACTCAAAGGAACGTGTTGACACCAGCAGAAATAGGGGCCGGTGCATTTCAGGGGGTGAGGTTGGTGTGAGGTGTGAATGCAGTGCTGTCACAGGATAAAAGGGACTGTGTTTTTTTCACCAATCGACTGTTTACTTTTCTATTAGTCAATAAAAATGTTGAATTTAGTAGTGCCAAAGTGAAGCCAACTTTTTTCTTTGAGTGATCAATTAGTAAAATTATCATTTCTAGGCCGAATTGCAGAGTTACTCACATTTTCATACAATAAGGTTAATATTTACAAATAGGTGTTAGAATTGTTAAAGGAGACCTATAGTGTAAAATCCATTTCAATCAAACCTATTAGAAATGATGTTGTTCAAAGTCTATCCACAATAAACAATGAACTAAATGTAAATGTTTGTGGCATCTTAGCAACAACACTCGAGAAAGGTTGAAATGCTGACATAACCAGTTTCAAATAATTCTCCTAGTTCTTTATACTGTATGTGTTTCAAGAATACAACTGTGTATGGTTTACAAAATATGGTTTGACTTATGACTAAATGAATAGTCGTACTTTGCTTTATTTGGGTCCCTTCACCAATGAGTTTTTGACCTCATAACCTCAATAGTAAATGCTCCTGAAGCTTTGTCTGAAAGTAAAGACACATGGGTCTGTGTTCTGACTGTAAACATGCATTTAAACTTACTGTACAAGATAATCTACCCAAACAGTCAATCAGATTGTGCTCATGCGGTCTGCTCCAGATGTGGTCTATTAGATGTGAGATTAGGGAGAGTTGTGCTGGATTAGCCATCCACAGGCCCAATCATTTTAGATTAGATTATAGTATATGGACATCTGGGTCGCTGCAGGCTCTGCACAGGCAAAATAACATTAAGTCAGCAGCACACTGAGACAGAACACTGACAGTAATCAGCAGCATGACAGCACACAAGGACAGCAGCGTTCAGCTGGACCACAACAAACCGCTCCCTCAGCCATGTTTACATGTCCATGTCTCAGAACTGCCATGCTTTATAGCTTTCATATTTAATGTAATGCCCTAACCCTAACCCTAACATTTACATCCACATCATATCAATATTATCATAGCAGTACTAATTTAGAATACACAGAAAAACATAGATATTAAAACCTAAACTGCTAAATGCTGGACAGACTTTCTTATTCAAAAGTGCTTTACCCAAACTTGACTTTGTCTTGTAAACATAAAACAATTTTAAAGCCGTGAAATGTTTTGATCGTTTGTCTAATGCTTCGTAATTCTTAACCATGATGCGTTTCAGTGTCTTGGTAGCTAGCTGCATACTAAAAACAAAACCAAGCGCACTTCCTGGGGTTGAGGGAACAAAATGCTCTTTTAAAATAAGACAAAATAAGATATACTTCATTAGTCCCGTAATAGGGAAATTCCAGTATTGCAACATACAGTTCAAGGACAGCAGGGGAAAAGAAGCGTGCAATCAAACAAGATAATAATTTTAATTAGATGTTGACTAATATTGTGGATGGACAGTACTTGGATGGGAGACCACTGGAAGAACCCAGGGGCCACAGTGGGGCGGCACAAGGAGAAATTGACATTGTGTTCTTTGGCAAGACACACCATTGCATAGTATAGATCTGATGAGAGTGTGAAAGGTTGGTGCTTGGCACAAAAGGGCAGTCGTGCTACAATAGTAGCTTACCACTACCAAGTATGGAATGAATGAATAATGCAGAATTGAAGTGTCCTTGGATGTGTTGAAAAGAGCTATGTAATTCCTGTGTATTATAAGTGACAAATAAAATATCTGTAAATATTATATTGATAGATATTATAAGTTGTCTATATATATAAAGTAGTTTTGCAGCAAATATAAATTACATTTTTACTTAATAAAATCAAAAATAAGCAATTTTTTTTTAAATTTGTACTACTAATTGCAGCCCTAGCCCATGTTTTAGTTTGAATTTCTATTATTTCAGTTCTAAATAATTAACAAAACGTTACTCAAAACACCTCATGCGACCCACAGCGTGCAGCTATTAAACTACTCATTTCTTTGCCGTTTACATCTGAGCGTAGAACACAAAGTTAGAGTGAAGTAATCTCATGCAGTGCTTTTAAAGAGGTGATCTGGCCCAGCTCAGTTCCTTCCTCTCATATTAACAGTGATTCTCCTGGCTCTCTCTACCTCCGTCTGGCCTCAGCGTTTGTTCCCAGGCCTCTTGGCAGATAGATGTGCACAGATTACACCTTCTAATTGGTGCTAGCTGCTGTGGGCTTCTGTACTTCAATGGAGTTTAGTGCTGTGTCCACTCTTTTCATGCAGTGTGGATGTGTAATAACAAGCATAATGACTTTAGAATAGTGTGTTTATAGTATAGCTCTAGTCAAGTGCACTCAGACATAGGCTTAATATTCCTATTGATCCCGGGGGAAATTTGAATGCTGTGGAGTTGGCTCAGCAGAATTTATAGTTGAAAATGATGTAATTCTTGAATGTCTTTTTAACAGAATGCAAAGCGTGAGTCTAACTTTCAAGGAAGTAAGCAATGATTCAGCTGTGATCTTTACAAAGATACTTGATTGTGTTACTCTGCATTTGACCCATCCTTCAATGCCCCTGAGGTGTCTGTCAGGAGCAGTGAGCTGCCTCTGAATGGCACTCGGGGACCATGTCCTTAATGTGTGCTTGGTTTGGTCAGAACTTTAGCTGGAGCATTTGGTCCAGTTGGTGTTTATACTACAAGACCTTCCACAATAACATCAGGGGCATTAAAGATTAGTGTTCTGGAATCATATTAAGAAGGTCCTGGGTTCCACTTTGAGATGGTACGAAGTCTTTCTATGTAGAGTTTGCATGAGCTCCCTGTGTCTGCTCCGGTTTCCTCCTGTTGCTTTGGTTTCCCCTACCATTAAAGTTGTCCATTAAAGTCTAACCTCTACTCTTTCCCAGGATCCCCTGAAAAAAAGAATCTAAAACTCAGTGGAACTTTCATGGTTAAATTAGGGTTAAAAAAATGGCTAAATGTAAAAGTAAAAGAAAACATAGTACATCCAAGCATTTCTTAAATGGTCCAATGAGGAATTGACATACCACATAAAATAGCTGTCTATAGGGCACAAGGGATGTCATTATACCACATGTATTGTTATGATACATTTGTGAGAAGAAGAAGAAAAAATCTCATTATTCTTGATTGTTGGCACAAAATTTGCTTTAATTTACAAGTTAAAAGATAATTGTTCTTTAGTTTATGAAATGTATCTTTTTGAATAAACAGATTGTGATGGAATATAATATGATTAAGATTATATGAGACACGAAAAATCACCTCTGACACACCTTTAAAAATTTGAAAAAAACAACAAACATTAAATTTTTCTTCTAAACCCTCAGGCAGCTGTCTTTACGAAGAAGCAGTGAACATAAACTACTGCGTATTGCCTCTTCCCACCCCTACTAAATCCACACAGCATCATCTCACCCCTTTAATTCCACAGCATTGAGCTTGAACATGAATATTGGAGTGTGCGTAATAGCCTGGAAGCGTTCCTCTCTGCATGGGGATAAATCAGGGCAAACAAACACCTGACACAGCCCATATGATAGCTGATTAGCTTGTTAGAGGGTGACATTATCGGAGGTGACAGTGCCATCACGATGAAGCAGTGGGCCCGGGTTTCCATATCTGGCCTGGCCGTGTGTCAGCGTGAAGAGGAAGGAGGAAAAGTGCAAAGTAAGACGATGACGCAGATTTACCCCTGCTAGCTTCGGGTAACACTTGTGCATATGGTGTGGTTTGGGTTTGACGCATTCATTTCATCTACGCAAGTGATAATGGAATTCTGAAATGATGTCATGCACTGTAATACTAAAATGTAGGTTAGCAAGGAAGTTTAATGAGACAGTTGAAAAAAAAGGAGAATTTAACCTTGTTACTACATTGTTTTCTCATCACTGTTTTTAAATTAATATTCTGATTTGATTGATTGATATACTGTTTGCCCTGCAACAAAAGCTCAACTGCTCAGAAATGCCCCTCTTTTTTTTTTTTGTAATTTTTTTTGACAAATGACTAGTTAAAATGACATGTTTTGAGAGTGATTCTGGAGAAATCTTCCTTTAAAGAAACATTTTGTACTAAATGGACTTTTTTTATCTTTAACTTTTTAAATTTTATTCTAACAAATCTTCCTCATCAAAAACACAACTGGAGTAATGTCTGGGTGACTATTCTTTCGCCTTTGAGTCTCAAAATACACTTTTTCTGAAATATCCTGAACTGTCCTATTGCACATCTTTGAAGTTCTAAATGATAAATGCATTAAAAATATGTTTAAAATGCAATTAGAAGGCAAAACAATCAAATAATAATCATGTTTGTTCTAAAGTTGTTTCAATGAAAAGTGACCTCCGCTAGTTTAAAATGGCAGATTTAGAAGGCGAAAACCAATGCAAAATAATACATCATGTTGTTCTTAAAGTTGTTCCAAGTGATAAAGTGACCTGCCGCTAGCTATACACAATTACATAGGAATGTTGTTATAATACAGATATTAGCTTTGTTACAATTTTAGGGCTTACAATGGCCATTTTGCTACGTTTGCATACATACATTGGCCGGGTACAGATGGGCCAAAGAAAGCATCATCAGAGGAGCTGTCTGCACCAGGAGCAGAGCCACCTGCAGCCAGTCTAGACCAAACCTACAGGGCTCATGGGCCAGAGCCCAGCAGCCACAGCCGACCACAGCTCCAGGTGCAGAGGCTCCTCAGAGAAACACTAGAGATCCTAATAGTGATAAAAAAAAAAAATTAGGATAGATAAAAGCTAAAAACAAATATGTTAAGAACTGAACTGTAAAATATATTGGTAAAGGTTTAAAGAAGGCTTAAAAAAAACAAACAAACAAAGAAACTTTAAAAATAACTTGGTAGAATGAAACTGCAATAAACAAATAGTACGATAATAAATAAAGAAATAAAGAAATAAATAACAGTACAAATGAAATCACTGTTAGTGTTTACCACAATCCTAACTGGATAACAATTGTTTACTTTCTACAATGTATAAACACAAATCTAACTCAGAGAATGCTGCAGTCCCGCCTTGTCCATGTCTGGCCCGTATCACTCTTGCATACAGTATGTTTGTGTCTGGTATAGAGGGTGATTCTAGTTGCATTTGTCACTGCTTTTTCCCGGGGTGTGTGCGCGTCACATTTGATTAAAGTTAACCCCGCTGGTATTCTGGAATTCTCCCCCTTCCTCCCCACCTCTGCCTGTAACGTCTCCCCTATCTCCATCCTTCCATCACTCCATCTCCTTTCTCTCCCGGCGCACACCGAGAATACGCTCCCTCAAGGTCTCACCCTCCCCTTCCTCACTCCCACGGGTGGCGTTTCCGTGGTAACAGTGTCAGAGTTGACTGGGTGGGTGCAGATAGATGGCTGCCCTTTATCGGACTACACCACCGGGCCCGTTAATATAAAAGCACCCCCCTGTTCTCACCTCCGATGGACTGTTCCGCACGACACGCACGAATGTTCAGTCGACCTGGGGTTCAGTATATGTGTGCGTGCACGCACGTGAGTGTGTACGTGCCATCTTTTCAATATATGTGTTCATTTCAGTCACTATGATGTGCACAGAGTGGACTGGCTCTCATCGAATGGGACATATTTGGGGAGGAATTTCTTGCTTGTCATTCTTCTGTGTCCTTGGGTGGAAAAAAACAAAATGGAGACTAGTCTTTTCTCTGCTTTGTCTTCCTTCCCTTAAAGAAATCACGGCACACAGCAAGCACACAAGCAAAACACTATGTGATCAGTCTCCAGATGTATGAGTGCAGTAATTGCAAAGTTAATCATGGAAATGCAAACAGAAGTAAGCGGACCACACATTTGTAAGGAATGGCACAGGCTGAACCTAATGCTTGGGTGTATAATAAAAAGGCCTTATTGAGTGAACCTTTTTTGTTCACAATATGTATGTGACTCCCTTTTTAAGCTACACTAACATACATGTGACTTCCTGTTACATAAAATACATCCTATTGTTCACACTATTAGCCATTTATATTGTTTAAATGCTGTAATCTGGAGATGAACCCCTCAAGTGCATTTCTTTTAAATTCTGCATCACACTATAGCAAATGTGTCTTGATGTGCAGCGCTGGGAATAGTAGTAATAGATGTAATGACTACATTTTTTTCTTTGATAGTTCTGACAGCTTTATGATTGGAGTAAATGTGTTTACATCAAGATCATCTGTTGACCATTTAGTTCAACTTAAAGACGACATACTGTATGCTTCTAATTTAACTATACCATCACATTTTACGTTTTGTTTGTTGTAAGCTGCCATGTTAATCTAATTGCCTTAATGACTGAAACAAGTCCACTGGGCTTTGTTCTAAACTGTAAAACTGTGACAACAGTTTGTCAATTACACTGCATTTTTCCTTATTTTTTAAATATGTAAATTTGACATAGTAGATTCCTAGATGTATCACATCAAGCCTGATATCTTAAGTAAATTGCAATGAAATATAGAGTTAGGTGTAAACTGAGATTCATTTAGAGACAGATTAACATGGTGAGTTGGATCTAAGTGTGATTAATCTAGCAGCCCTAGCTTAGCTTTTTTTTTCCTTGATATGAGTTTTTCACGATTATTAATTTGTAACTTATTAAATTCTCAGTTATTACTTAGTTGCGAGGAAACTTCCTCTTGTGATGTCATCATTTATGAACAGAAAGTGATTTTTTATCCTAAAAGATAGTTAAATACAATTTGTAAAATGCTGAGTAAAATCTTAGTTGTATAGTTCTAAATTGTTTTTGTTAAATAACTACTGTAGTTCAACTTGTCATAGAAACAGTTAAGTTAGGGAAATGTGTCTTCTGCATTTGACCAACCTTCAGTGTCGCTCAGGCGTCTTGTCAGGAGCAGCGCTGTGGACCACTCCAGATGTTGTTGCTAGACTTGGTCAGGACTACCACAACTGGAGGATATTACCCTAACATCAAGTAAACGTTGCACAATGATTTTTTGAAGAGGAAAAGAAAAGTTCCACAGTGCACTTTTAACCCCACCTGTGCCATCTTTACAATGAACAAAGAACAACTTTCCCTTTCCCTGTTACTATTATGAAAACACTCCTCTGCATTAATATTAACCTCATAAAAATAGTGCACAGCAGGATTGCAAATGTCCAGACAACATCCCACTGAAACAAGCCTCCACCGTCCGCCGCCCATCCACACACACACACACACAGTCTTATGTCTTTAAAGTAATTACCCCAGGCTTGATCCAGACTGACTTTAGTAGCATGTGATAATCCATGTGGGCAGCATATGGAGGAGGAGGGGAATTAGAAGACCCAGAGAAAAAATAAAGAAATTAAAGTGTGCCAGCGATTGTCCGTGGAGAAACATAAACTGCTTTATGACACACTGAAGGCGGGCCCTTAATGATGTGAGAAAGTCATTTTGTAATTTCAACCCGAGCTTATATGAATGCATGTAACTGTGATTTACTTAGTGCGAATAGTATGTGAAGATGAGATGCAGATATGTTATAAGATGATATTTGAAAGTAAATGTTAGTGCAAGCAGTGACCAAATGTGCATGATTTGTTTGCCACATAGATGTAACTTAAATCATTGTTTAATACTACGAACATCATAAATTGCAATGGTGATCTCAAATAACTTGCAATGTACAATTTCTTTTCACTTTTGGTGAGTTTTTTTCAACAGGAAGTCAATGGACTTATTTAAATTTGTAAGCAGTTTTCAGATCAGTTTGGTCTTTAAATGCAATTTACTGATTTACAGATGTTATAGTTTATCTTTAAATGCACAGAAAACTTACAATATGTCTAACACTTAACCCTTAAATTGTATCTACAACTACATTGCAGAGTTGGTAAAGTGGGCAGTGCTGGAGAACAAACTGTGATAGAGTGGTCGAGTCTGAAGGTGTAAGGTCTGGAGCAGTGTGATTGGTCAGAACAGATATCTGCAGCTGGTCAGAGACACTTGACTTTAATCAGAGCTGTCTAGCATATTGTCAAATAGACTTAGAAACTGCATTGGTAGCTGCAGTAAGTACACAGTTTTTGTCCAGTTAAAAATGCTATTAAAATATACAATATGCACAGTTGTGATTTACTGTTGTGTGGATCTACTTTAGCTACAAGTCCACTCACTTCCTGCCTCATATACTGTATGCTATGGTAAACGTTATCACTACAAAGCGCTGAATGCTGAGAACCTCAACTATGGAGAGCTACTGTTTACAACACCATTTTTTATTTGTGCCAGAAGGATCAATGTAAAAATCAATATACAGGAGATTATAAGATTTTGACATATTCAATACAGGAGATTAAAGAGTTTTGAATAAGGTTCATTGTAAATTATTTATGACAATTCTTTTAAATGTCTGTGGTTATAAACAAATGTGTATTCATTTAAATTTAGAATGGTTACTAAAGAAAATTATTTTAAAGCACCAGATTATTCACTCTTCAAATTTGAAAGGTAAATGAGAAGAGAAAACACTTACATGGTCTGAAAAGTGGCTTTTGCATATTATGTCTCCTTTAATGACACCATTGGAATCACACAGGCCTATCACTGCTAAAGAGGTCATCATATTATCATCAGAGGCATCTCAATGGGCAGGTAACAAGGGGGCTGGGACATGGAATCAGCTCCATATTGTCACAATCACATAGTCTTTTGGAGAACCTCTCCCGCTGAGACTTTGTAAATTGATTGAACTGCCACAGAGCCTGTACTTTCGACAAATTCTCAGCCAATTTTACCTCCTGTTTTTTTGGCACTGGGGTATCTTTTCCTGCTTGATTTGCATCAATAAACCTCAGTAAGCAAGCCATTGTGATGCCTAATTGGGTGGTAATGAGCTGTCGCATTATGCAGAGTACTGAGGTTCAAGCTTATTAGTTGCTTGGTTGCCCATAGCATTTTCCTGTCTTTCCTCGGCTACTATAGTGTTGCACCGTTGTCAATGCAATCTGCCTCTCTCTCTCTCTTCTTTCCCCCTGTGCTTCATCCCTATTCTTCTCTGCTATTTTGTTTCAGTGCCCCCCACCTTACCCCTGCTTGCTGCCCCCCTCTGCAGTTCTAAAAATAGTCTCCTATTTTCCAGAAGGCCAGGGCCATGTACAGTGAGACAGCAATCAGCATGGCGGCCAGGCACATCAAGAAGAATAGCTGTCATTCTGCTAACGCTGGCTAATAGAATTTTTCCTACATTACTGTGAGCTCTGCTGGACTCAAAAGGGGGTTCGATTTTGGACCATTTGGAATTATTCGAGCTTTGATCTAATATTTTTCCTCATTTACTTAGAACATGCATTGATGCAGGGCATAAACTAAATACAAAAATTCAATAGAGTTAGGGTATAGCAAAGACAGGTATTATTATATTAGAACAAAAATCTCAACTTAGCAATAGAGAGCCTGTAGCTCTGCTAGTTTTACTAGCATAATGCATAATAATAATGCATTGGATTTATATAGCGCTTTTCAAGACACCCAAAGACGCTTCACATTATGCATTATTCATTCATTCCATACTCGATGGTGGTAAGCTACTATTGTAGCCACAGCTGCCCTGGGACAGACTGACGGAAGGGAGGCTCAAGGGAGGCCAAATCATTCAAACACACACAGACCAGATCCATACTAGGCAATGTGGGTGAAGTGCCTTGCCTAAGGACACAACGAGCTTCTCCTCTGTTACCCCACTGTGGCACCTAAGATTCCTCCGCAGTCTCCCATCCGAGTACTGCTCAGGCCCAGCCCTGCTTAGCTTCTGAGGTCTGACAGGATCAGACTTTGGCATGCTCGTATGGTCACACATGTTGATATGTGGTCAGGCCAACTTGGTAAAGTCTGATCTGTCAGATCTTAGAAGCTAAGCAGGGTTGGGCCTGGGCAGTACTTGGGTAAGAGATCGCTGGAGGAACCTCAGGTGCCACAGTGGGGCAAACAGAGAAGAAACTCGTCGTTGACACTTCACCCACATTGCCTAGGATGGTACTATATGTAAATAAGTAGGCAACATTTTGTGCCTACTTATTTATGTCAATGCACCTAACCATGTAATTTTTTGGTGTCCTTGTTAAAATGTTTTGATACCAAAAAATTAGCTCCTTTTCCAGTTTCCAGCCAATTTGACCCACATTCTTAAATTACAGTAGTCTAAAAGTAAAAGTAGACTAGATGTAGAAGTACTACTTGTAGCCCGTGATGTGTGTAATTTTCTTACCCCATTTATTAAGGACTATGATGTTATCACAAACCTAAATAAATGTATAGACAAGACTGCTTGTAAATCTGTTTTTCACAAGTACAGATCCTGTACATTGAACTTTAGTTTGAAGTGACCCATCTACATCTAATATTAGAGCATTTATTCTCCAAAACCCAGCAAGCATGCCTAGTTATTGTTTTTATTTAGGCTAATTCATGGCCTCTGAAAGTTGCAAAAAGCTTCTAAAGAAATTGTGTTGAAAAATTTGGGAGGCTCAAAACGCATTTGGTATGTGATCAAAACATGGACTGCTGTAGAACTTTAAAATTAAATGCTTCATCTGTTGAATGTTATTGTACTTTAATACATCCAATCATCAATTTATAACACTGAAATCACCATTAGACCATTAGCTAGCATCAACAGATAATTTAATGCAAGACTCAGCGCTTACTAACGACCCGCGCAGACTGGATCCTGGAACTAACGAATCAGAAAAGTGTGCCGGTGGCTTTGATAATTAGCACGTTAGCGCGTGTTTGCATGTCAGCCGCTTGGAAGCTAAGTCGAGACATTTCCATCTTTGGATCTACACCGCGTGCTGAACGAACAAGCCCTCAGGTAACTGTTGACACTGCGCTGGGATCTGCGGCGCGCCTGGTTCCCCACTCATGATTGTTCCTTATGTATTTATGTAACGGCGCTAAACGCTTAGAACCGCCGCGCACTCATCTTCACGGAGCTGTGGTTTTGCCTCCAGGCAGAAATAGACTTTCCACACACACACAGGCAGACGAGATCATTAAGCGTTCCGTTTCCGTGCCCTGTAACAGCCTCCCGCCTTCTTCACTTGTCACTTATGATTGCCACGAAGCAGCGCGCCATATGCCGTTTATGTTCGTAAGCGCGACCACCCCCCGCGTTGTTTTAAATACGCGCACTACACTGCAGACGTAATTTCCCCATGCTATTCCCGAGTGTGGATGAAAGCTAGCGTTTTGGGCGACTGATGGATTTTGGATACTTTTTGATGATGTGATCAGAGGGACCTCATGTCTCTGCTCATCTGCCTCTCTTCTCTCTCCATCTCTCTCTCTCTCCAGTGTTATGTAGTCTGGCTCTACCCGCCCATGCTGCAAAGGGGAACACTCACACAGTAGACAAAAGCAAATAGTTTCCAGCTGCTTGCTAATTCTCTTTCTGATCGTCGGGTGAGCAGGTGCTTCCCAGGCAAATGTGTTGTTGATAATACTGACAGCTTGTTTTGTAAAATCCTGCTTTATCTTCAATAGAAAAGAAATATTGGTACGCTAGGATTAAATAAATATGTGCAAATTCTTAGAATTAGAATTGCAACTAGCTTTGACACGTTATTGTAAACAAATCTCACTTGTTTTTCCACTATCAAACCTTTTTGCTGGTACCCTTATGCTTCTCAGCGTGTATCCTATCAACACCATCATGTATTGCTCATTTGTTGCCAAAATCTTTTAGTTAGCCATGCCAAGCATAACAAAAATGTCACAAAGCTGTAGTTCAGATGGTATCTTGTTTTTAGACCTTACTGCCACTGTATTTTTTTGTAATAGACCTTAAAGTATCTAGAAAATAGAATCAATACTTGTATAAGAGTTAACGTTTTGTACTTTACTTACTTACTTTTGAAAGTTGAGAAAAAAAAATTTCACCAGTTTTATTGTGTGAATATTTGTGAACGTGCACCAGTATACTCTATTGTTACTTACTCAAAGACAGACCACTGTAGTCGTCTGTATGTGTGATCTCGCTGTCATCATCCCCTTCATAGACTGCTACTTCATCATCCCAGGCGACACTGACTGGCTGACGGACAGCAGTCACTGATTAACATATTGACTCTAATTGACTGTCTGGCTGGCCGTCTAAATGAGTGAGAGAGGAGCAGGCTTATCCAGTGGCCGGGTGGCTGGCGGGCTGCTGTAGCTGCTGCTGACCGCTTGTATAAGGAACACTGCTCACTAATTAACTGAGTGACCCACTCAAGTCCTGGCTGACTGATTGAGTTGCTGTCTGGACTGGCCAAATGACACGGGCGCTGGCTCATCCTTCATCGCTGCACAGAAAGGGAATCTGCTCGGATATTATGCAAGACCAGATAGGGCTAATAATGAATACAAACAGCTATGTACAAGATCTACTTTTCTAAGTTTGTAACCATGTTAAGACAGCGTTTTCTCTCATCTTTGGCTTAGTTGTATTTGGATTGATTCATGCATGTTTGAGTAATCTTGTATTGTCTTGCAGCTGATGCTTGAATGCCCTGCAAATCCCTGTTTTTACCTACCACCTACACCCACCTTTTTGTTTGTAACTACTTATTACTGAAAAATGTCATATTCTGAGCAAAATGTGTAGGGTTCAAAAGAGTTAAAAAGCCACTTTCCAACAATAAAAACAAATAGTTTCATATCTATCTAGTTAATATAAGTTACAACTAGATTTCTTTGTAGACTTATGTATGCTTCTTGTAAGTCTATAAGAATCAATATTTGTATAGTCCGCAGAGTTCAAAGTTTGAAAAAGTGGCGCATTGTCCAGAATAACAAGTAATAATCGGTCTACTCTGAGTAGTAAATTGTGAAAATAGATTAAATGCGACTCACTTCTTTAACTAGTAACATCAAGTACAGTAATATCTTTCAAGATGAAAAGTCTTCTGTTAAGTAATAGGTGTCTATTGGTTGTTCATTGTGTTGTTAGGTCCACAGATTGGTAAGAAATATTACTGACTGGAAGGATCTTTTGCTTCAAAATCTGTGCAGAGTTACAATTTGTTAAAAGATTTACTATTTATACAACACCAATTTGACTTTATTTCACTTAAATAGTTAAACCGTACAAAACAAGAAAGAAAAACATAAAGCCAATAGAGGGCAGTTGATAATATGCACATCCAACTTGAGGAAACCCCTCCCAGACCCTGCAGGATGAATATGCAAACTGCACATCATTTCTTTTTAAGCAAATCCATTAAGCTCCTGACTGGCCTAAACCTCATCCGTCACGATCACACAGAAGGGGAATCCTCAGACCTAATATCACCACTGCCTCGCTCACCGCCGGTGCATTTCCATTTTTCTCCATTAGCCGCGATATGAGAAGAAATTGGATAAAATGATGAGATATGTGGCAGAAATAGATGGCGATGGCGCTTGCATATCTTTCCAAATGGCAGACACACATCCAGTATGTTCTATTGACTAGCGCGTGTCTATCCTGTTGCATTTGTCTATAATGTGCAATCAGCGCAAACAAGTCGCTGTTATTGAGCTGCCTGATTTGCACATTCAATTTCTTACCCGCATCTGTGCAGAGCTTCTTTTTTTGAATCCAGTTTTGTCCTTCATGATTCAAGTGGACGTCATAGGTGAAAATCAATACGATCATTGCGCCAGCCTACATTCATTTGGCCGGACAATAACATTTAAAAAGGCAACACTTCCTAATACCTTATTGTCGCTCGTGATGTGTCAATAACGTGACTCATGCCTCTCCAAGGACCTTGGGCCATAGCTTCCGTTTGCAGGAACTTTAGTCATCTCACAGTTGTTTGTTCATTACACATTCTTTGAAATTTGTCATATTCTTGGTAGTGGATTTGTTTATAAATGGTTTTTAGTTTGTCATATTTTTTGAGAATTCTAATGGTCTTCTGTGTAGTTATTCTTGTCCGTCTACTTGAAGACAAGCAGCTGGCAGTAAGAACGCATGCTTGGCTAAAAAAATAATTGATTATAAGCCAATACAATAACATTTTTATGGTGATAACAGATTGCAAAACCTCTGACACAGGATTTTGTGTCACACTTTTAATTATTTACCATCTAGAGCTAGATACTTTGTTCAAAAATTCTCTTATCAAAATTATACCTTGAGTCGTACTTTGTTTCAATCACACTACTTTGATTAAACCTGCCTATTAGGTACTCTCCACTCTGAGCCTCAGAAAAACAACCTGTTTCAAATTTTCAGAGATCTCTTCAGTCTTCAGTGCTTTAAGTGAACAAAAAGAAGTGCTGGTCTGCTGGATCTCACCACTATTAAAACTATGGAGAGAACGTGCTGACTGCCTAGAGAAGTACAGGTACTCATTATTTTTCAAGTCAAATCATAACAAGACTTGTTCTGAGGCTCCTTTCATTACAACTGTCTTCATAATCATCTGTTGGAAGTTTTTTTTTTATCTCGCATGTGTAATTGCCCCTGCTGACCATGGATGGATTTCTAGCTCAATTCCAAAGTAAGGGTATCACTTTATATTAACTACACCTTAATTGGCCTTAGTAAACCATGAGCATAAAGCATAAATAAAGCCTTAATTATTCATGAACTAATGGTGAATTAATGAATGAAAAAGTTTATTCATGCATAATAACTACTTAACTAAGGAGCTAAGGTTAGGATTTAGGGTTAGGGGCAGGATTCGAAGTAATTAAGTAGTTACTAAGCATTTATAACTTTTTCATCTATTAATTAATCATTTGTTCATATTGAATTAAGTCTTTATTAAGGTGTGATTTATTAAGCTTAATTAATCTGTAGTTATTCTAAAGTGTTACCAAAGTTAGTTTAAAGGCCAGTTAAATAGTTAGTTTGGTCCTTATTTAAAGGAATAGTGTACAGAGACAATAAGCTCATAAAACTGATGTTTGCTCCAAATTATAGGTAAACTGTTTCCATAGTTTCCATCTCCAGTCGCTTGTTTACAGGAATAAAAAATGCAATACAATTAGACTCATTCAATAATAAGAGCAATAATTCATAGCTTCCAATCTAACCCAAACATCATATTACAGGAGACACATTCGATTGCTTTTCAATAATTGCACATTACATTATTACATTGAAAACGTAATAGTTAATAGCTAATAGTTAATAGTTAATAGTTTTAACCTGCAGGTGTAATTTATGACCATGAATACATATGTCATCGCAAATACAAGTACGTACACATGACATCTGCTCCATACTCATATCACTCACCCAATTTGACCATCTTGTTTAGGGCGAGCGTGGGAGTTTTGCGTCAACCTTGCTCTCAGTTCGAGGAAGCAGAAGGAGTCGGGATCTGACTGGGACAGATTTGCAGACAGGCTACAGCGACGTGGTGTCATACAAGCTGCACTCTCGTTCCCTGCTCTCTCCGGTTAATGTAGTCGTCTCATCCTGGATCTTTCATCTGCTCCTACATTCCTCCCCTGCGCCCAATCTTCTGAAGCTAATTAATGTTGAAAAGGACATTTTTTGAAAGCAAGTTATCCAAATGCGTTTCGGCTCTCCCTTGGGGCCACATTTTCACAAGCAGATATTTCATTTTTCACACGTTCATTTAGATTCTTGTGAAAGTCTTTGGTGAGACTTGCATTAGTATTTTTACACAGGTGCACATGTTCTGTGTTCTCTGATCTTTGCGATTTCAAAGTCAAGCATTTTTTGTGTGCCCAGATTGTTATAATGAGGAATATGATAAAAAGAGAGAAGAGAAAGAGAAAGAAAGAGCAACTCCCCCGATGAACAAAAAACACTTGAACTATGTTTGCCAAAATTCGATGAATGCAGCGAAAAGACTAGATTTTTTCTTCATAGTCATCAACATGTAACTGAGTCTTGAAAAAAAGAAAGACATATTTTTGATCATCTAGTAGTTCTCTCTTACCAACTAATGTCTTTCACCACACCAACTCAAATCCATTTAAACTGCAAGATCCCCTCTCTAACCTGATTTTTACTGCTCTGGATCTATTCAGTGCTAATACCCTGATGTAACATCCGTCCCTTCCTTAGCATTGTGCGTAGCTAACAGTTGCCGTGTTTGACCCAGAATCCAGGCTGCTGTCAGTTGAGGAGAGAGAGAGAAGTGTGACCTGCCTCACTGGGCTGTGGACTGTGTGCTGTGTGCATTTCATCCCTGTATGTCTTCGTAGCTCATGCAGAGTCCACACAAGGGCGTTTTGTCACCTTCCAGCTGCTGCGATCACATGCTCACTGAGATATGTGCTCGGAAAGGTCATCCACACCACAGGAGGCAGCACGCGCTTTGGACAATCACTACCTTTCACCTATAGAACTACACTTCCTACTATGCTACTACTCTCGCTAGTGTACGCTACTCTCAAATATTCATATTACAACATTATAGCTTTAATCCATGCTACGACATTGGTCCATCATCAGAAAGACGCTTGGAGTTCAATCACAATCACACTTTATGCTTCTCTCTCCTCTGTGCCTACAAAATATTGGGTATCAACTTTCTTAGAGATCATGGGTTGTTTTTAAGTCAGTGGTTCTGGTTTCAAAATGGTGTGCTTTCATTAGCATAACAATAACTTTTTTCAAGACCCAATTGTAATTTTTTTGAGCAGTTTTTTTTTTTTTTTTTTTTTTTTTTTTGTACCACTACTTGAAGGGGTTCCTGAGAGCAGATTGCCTTGAAAAAAAAAAAAAAAAAAAAAAAAAAAAAAAAAAAAAAAAAAAAAAAAAAAAAAAAATTATTTCAATCGATACCTTATTATTTTACAATTTAAAACATCAGATTGGAAAACACACTCATTGAATGTGAATGAATTAGTAACTAATTTGACTGCAGAAAACCCACCGAATAGGGCTGCCCAATTAATCGAAATCAAATCAAAATTGCATTTTTTTTTAGCAAATCGCAAATTTGTCAGTGACATGTTTATTTGACCACTCTCCACAACATGCTAAAATAGGAACCCAGAACAGAATTCTATTATCATACTGTAATTAAAATTGCAAATGAAATGAATACTGGCCAGTATAATCGCAATTACATTTTTTTTTTTCAAATTGTGCAGCCCTAGCACAGAAGATCTTGTAGGTCCACCCATGACTTCACAGTGGTTTTCTGAGGATAAGAGGGATGAAGACTTACTAAACACGATTCTTCAAACAAGGTTGAATTAAGCAAAGTATAACTCGTGATGTTTTTGATAAAGAACCACTGATTTGAAAAGCAAAAAAACTCATTTACAGTTTTTTTCAAATGATGTACATAGAATTTTGTGACCATTCAGAATCTTTATCCTGCACTGGCTCATTTCTCCATGGCTACTGCTGCTCTGCCCTGGTGTGGTGTGCATGAAGCCGCCTCTCTCGCTTCATTACTGTAAAGAGACTATCTTAAGAGTGGAATGGCACACTTCCAGTTGGCTCCATCAAGCTGTCAATCAAGCGGGCTCTAATCTTAGTTCTGCCCCTCAGTGCTACTGCCCATCATTTCCTGGCACGGGGATCGGCCAGCAAATTCAGAGGTCTAATTCTCTCCAGATAGATAAGGACTTAAGTGGACCGCCTGCTCAATTATGCAATGACGTGGTGTTGTCCCAAATGTGCTTTAATGCCGATTGGTCTAAATTTGGCCTTAAAGATTCATTATTATGTTTATTTCGAGAAAGCCAAGTATCGTTTTGCTATATTATGTAAGGGCACAAATTTAGTCTGCATATAGATACAGTTGTCATTTATATGTGTGTATAACTACATATATTTTAATAGAGAACAACAGTAAAGGATATATTTTAAGTTAAATAGATAGGAAGACATGGACAAGAATAACGTGACCTACGACCCAAGTTTGTATACTCATCAACGCTAACAGCATCTGCGGACTAAAAACTGACGCTAGTGCCATATTTCAACCATGGATCTATTATAATAAATATATCCGCTATTGCTTGATTGTAGCTGTTGCAAATCAGCTGCACTGGCTGCTCCTTTGGTACCTAAGTGGGAAAATCCCTCACTTAAGTTCTTTTTTTATAGAGCGCAATGCAAACACCAACTTTTCGTGTTCAGCACAAAGGGCATCTACCGAGCATTCTTACCCATTTTCCCCAAGTTACCCAAGTTTTTAGTTTTGTATGAAATAGCTTTTTATGCTTTAGCTTCAACTACCGCTGCTCACTCTATAGCTCCTGTTCTTATTGGTCAGAACGGTCAGGCCTATGTTTTCGGCTTCGTTCAGCCTCACACAGCTCGCGTTCATCCTGCTCATCGCGCAAAAATCATACCTTACTTAGCACAAGGCTAAATCTTACAGCCTATATGGCAGCAAACGCCAGTGACCAAAGTCATTGACCCAGCGTCTGACAAAATTGAATTACCGGGGCTTGATGTTAACATCCACAGAACAATATGCCTTTTTTTCTGAGATAACACAACTTCAACCGCATCCACTAAGATTTGTTTGTGACTTGTGCTAAAATACACCTAAATGTTCTAAAAGAAAGAAAAGTTACATTTTTCAATCAACAGGGACTTTTGCCCATGCCTTTGCTCACATACATGCTCACTGCATCTATGTGATATTTGAGTGTTAATTACTATATTTGATGTCTTTAAGCATCTATTGTCTCAACTGATAATTTTCTTGCTACTTTATACCTGTTAATATCTGGACTTTGTGTTTTGAGAATTCTCTCATTAAAAAAATCTGTCAAAAATGTCATAGATAAATTTAGCCAAGCATGTTTTATATTAAAATCCTTTTCCATTTCTATTCCAAAGATAATACGTAAATGTACAAACACAAACTTTTTTCCAATTCTGTTGGTTTTTGATGCTTCAGTTGAATTTATTTTGACAGGCCTTGTCAGAATACGACGAGATAATTCTAAAACATCTTGCGGCAAACATTGTCAAGTTGCATTATATTGAATGTGCGTCCTCAAAAACAGTCTCCATACCAGTACAAATATTATGGATAAGTAAAATAACTGTGATTTATCTATACATAGATGTGATTTTGAGCCCTTTTTAGTGTTGCTCAATAAAGATATTTAGACTATTCATTCAACTAAAAAACAAACAAAAAACATTCTCACTGTTCATACTATAGTTATAAAATCTTGCTTTTGCTCCTTTTGCACAACCCTTTTTGATATCATTTCCACTTTTTTTTTCTTGTCTATACACAGCCTTTTTCTATTGAACATCCTGGTGCATTGTCAGCCCCTCTGCTGCTGCCTGCCTGTCTGCCCGTCATTCTGTGCCGTTGTCACAGTAACCATCTCACCTTCCCTTCTCGGTCCAGCCCTAATGAGACCACTGGAGGACACCGGGAGAGCGGACATACATCACATCCCTCGCCTCAAGCACCGTCGTTCTAAGAGAAAAAAAACAAAAAAAAACTCAAGGCTGGCAGCTATACATCTATCGTGACCACAGCAGCAGCAAGTTCACTCTTCTCTGCTGCCTGGGCATTTCCATATAAATCCAATAACATTATCGTTATTGGGTAATTAGACGGGCACTGCATGATTTGTGACCGCCAATGCAGATTAAAATTCAATTAAAGGTAAAAATGCGCGTGGGCCTGTTCTTCTAAGTGAGTGGTTCCATTTAAAGTACATTAGTATTTTTGCACTATTGAGCTCACCTGAATATAAGCAGCAATAACTACAGTTACTTTAAAAAAAGAAAACAAAAAAGTACACATATAAGCTTCATTTGTTTATGGATAGTCAATGAGGTTCTGTTATTTTGCCGAATTGTTGAATTGGCTGTGGACTTCAAAGCTTGAGAAAAAAGTAGCTGCTCATAGTCCTTAAGGGATCATAGTTTTCATAGCTGCACTGGAGAAAATATATCCAGACTCACACCACCTAGTGTCTACACACAATTTCATTTAACTCCAGCTACTAGGTCAGGTATCCAGTTCCCAAAATGCATGAAGTACATTTGTTTAATCAGCGAACAGTAGCGGAGTGGTGTGTTGACCAGAGCCAAACCTTGATTTGAGACTGTATTATGTCCTCCTTTGACCTTGTGTCAATATTCAATTTGATGTTATACCTTTTAATTTGCAAGTGTGCCACACAGAAACAGCAACAATCACTGACACACATGTTTATGCTCTAGTTTCTGTACAAAGAAACAGTTAAATCAAAAAAAGTCCCTGCCCACTGTGAAGCGAATGAACTCCAGTCATGCGATGTAAGACAATTTCCACAAAGTGAAATAAAACTGGCTTATGCATCAGGCTAGAAAAAATAGGCCTGTATTGTATCATTTTTAAATTTACAAAATGTTTGTGTTATAAACAACTAAACAAGTACCTGGAAGAAAAATCTCACAACTTATTGATTACCAAAATAACCATTAGTTGCAGCTCTAGACAATATACAATTAGGATAGATTAGTTTATTGTCATTTTATGTTACATAAAAAACAAAATTTAAGTGAAAATTTGCAACTAGTTTTATGTACATTGCCACAGTGACAAATAACAACAGCTCAGCCATTAATACTTGTTTGAGTTTTTTTTTTTTTTTTTGCAGTCACACTGATACATGATTGCTAAACATCGAGTTGCAACAATATATAACAGACAACCTGTCACAGGAGACCTTCTGCGCTTCGGTCAGTTACGTACAGTAGTTCTATGACATGCTTAAATCCTTATTTTTGAAAATTTTCTATAGAGGGATTTTCGGTCGACGTCACTTGTTCGAATTAAACAACGAAACGAGACGACAGCTAGCTGCTTTCATCAGGTATGAACCGGTCTGACAGATGTCTGTCTCCTGAAGCTTGAGACAGCGTTTTTCTCACTTACCTAAATGTAACTTCTAAGGGTCGTAGGATCAAATTTCATCCATAAATGTTAACTTAGCAGCATTACATTTGTTTTCGTAAAGTGATAAACTCTTGACATTAGCTGACAACGGAGCTTTTTTGACTTGTTTCCACTGTTTGTGCGCGCGCATTGGCCGTGTTGATAAACAAAAAAATCCCTCTATTGAAATATTGAACTAAAAAATCATATCTAAAATCACTTCTTACCTTTTTGCTGCCCTTTTACAATCCATCATTCTTTAGAGAGAAGTGGGTGCATGATGGGAAATTTGCGAAACGGATACTGACAGAGCAATGACGCATGTTCACCAAGAAAATCAAGATTACTCAATATGCATGAATAACTCTAAAGCTTTAAGGGGTTATTAGAAGTCAGTTTGCATAACAGGTCTTTTAAAGGCTTTTCTAAGGTGCTGAATAGACCTACTAGACTAATTTGTTACTCAGCTTATCCTACTTTCCAATGGGTCAAATGCAGAGGGGATTTTTAATTATAGAACTTAGATAACAATAAAACTCCAAATAATGTGTTGGAAGCAAATACATGTTAGTAGTTACTGACAAATGTTGAACCCATCGCAACATTGTGCAATCAAGCTGAGTGGAATAAAAACATTGACACAGCATTCAGGTTTAAACAAAGCTACCAAACAAAACGCTACAGATCGGCAGCTTGTTAACAGCTGTTCGCTCATGTTTTTATAAAGTCCTCCCATCTGCTGCCTCACCATAAAAGTCCTCATCACTGCGAACGAGGCCTCTGGGCCAGGCACAGATTGGCAATTATACACCCTGACATTCCTGGACACTTTCCGCTCTCCCAGCTGGCCAAATGAACGTGGGAAAAAAGCATCTGCCAAACAGTAATAAACGGGGGAATACAGAGCGCAGGCAACAGGTAATCTGAATTTGTAATCAGCATTTGAATCTGCTGCCTGATGTATTTTACAGTTTTATTATCGTTGGTGATTAGCCAGGGCTCCTCACTACCTGCTTTACAATGCTAGCTAATTGCGTGTGTCATTAGCTTGTTTCATTGGGAGTCATTACGTTTCTAAATGAGTCGTGTGGCCCTGCAGTTAACTCCAAACAGCTGAAATAGAGGTACCTTCTAACCTTTCATCGTTTAGCTTGATGTGTGTTGCAACTCAAATGGTCTTTAGATGTTTGAAAACTTTGGCCATTAGCTAGTGGACACTCAGGTTCTGACCTATTGACTTTATTGATTATTCTTAGGAGCCACAAAGCATTAGAGTCTTTCTGCCAATGTAATTTTTCACTTCTTAAAACATTTAGCAGCGCTAGTGATATTACCAATCTATAATGTGTTGAGTATCAGACAAATGTATCAGACACAATAATACTGACAAGACACTCCTGATTACATGGACATAGGACTGGTCCCATGTCGTAGAAAATGTATCCAAAACATTTGTCCTGATTTTTGACTACTTTGATACTTACTAACTGTAAAAGGGGGAAAATATTGTAATTTCTTTGGCCAAAATAAAGAAAAACATGTTTGAAAGTAATGGGGGAAAGAAAAAAAGTACTCAATTGCAGTCTAGTTACCGTGAATTGACTAAATAGATCATAATATATTTATTTTCAAGTAAGAAATATACTTGTAAGACTTGTTAAAAGAGACCAAGATTCAACTTAGAACTCTGTGACTGAAGACAACTTGTTGCTTCTCCTAAAAAAATATACAGTATTATGTAATTTTTATTTTACAGACATTAGAACACGCCTCACTTTTTTGCTTGTGACCAGAACTTTATCTTATTGAAGATATTTAAAAACACAATGAACTCGACTAAACCTGGACCTGTGGAGCACTGACTTGGGACTTGATTTGGACTTGTCTCTCTTTGACTTGAAACTTGACTTGGAACTTGAGACTTTCTTGACTTTCTTAATCCCCTGCCATGGACGCAATTCAGAAAGCATACAGTAATTTTGTCAGTAGGCGAAAAAAGGGCAAAAAAAAAAAAAAAGAATGGCATAGATTAACAACAATCAAGGATTGGACTGAATTAATAATTAATGTAGAAAAAAATATCGGGCGACAGCAGTTAGCGCTCTGGCCTAATAGCAACAAGGTCCTGAGTTCGACTCTCGGGCCGCCCGGGGCCTTTCTATGTGGAGTTTGCTTGTTCTCCCCGTGTCTGCGTAGGTTTCCTCCGGGTGCTCTGATTTCCTCCTACATCTAAAAACATGTCCAATGTGCCTTCCCTCTCCCTCCCCAGGACTACAGATGTAAATTAGCTGTAAGCTAGAATCTGGTGCAAGCATGTCCGACTTTGTGCTAAATACAAAATTGTACATTGTCCTTAATAAACATTCCTTATCCGTATTACCTTTGCTCGAGCAAAATCTAACTAATCTGACATTTAATTAATAGAGACATTTATGCCTGATATTTCTCTTTTCTATTTCATAAAATGTTGTAAAATTGAAAATAATTGTTTTGATTTGACAACAATATAATGTTCTGCTCTGGTTTAAAAAGATGGAACATAAATGTGATGTGTTTACGTTGGTATAATCAATATCCAAATTCACAATGTGTTTGCATCATAATTTGTTGTAAATGTAAAGAGATAATTATCTACCACTAACTCCAGGAAGATCCCTCGTTTAGCATTCATCATTTCCTACTACTAAACGCATTCTCATATTTGTCTGCGATCCAGAGTTGATCTTTTCACACTGCATTACAAAACTGCTCCTTTTCTAATAGCAGTAACAGCTCGTGTCAACTAGCTGCGGATTCATTCTATCCAACGTGTGAATGATGACTGTACTTCCTAATCCTCCGCACTCCGTCACACTGTTCACTTCCAATCAGCTCGCCTTGTCAATATTTACTATGGTGTACATCCGCCGCCTTCTCCACACTCCTATTTCTCACCGTCAACTTAATTAGTGGCAAATCTAGGTTTAATTACATCAAGTGGAAGGAAGTTGCAATCTCAAGTAGATCAAATTAGGCTCTATGCAAATACTGGAGTGTCTTTTCTCCCCGTCGTCTCTGTCATCTCTGTGGCAACGATATCAGCTTCTAGTCCGGTTTGTTTTAGCGCGGAGCGTTCACAGGAGGCTCGTCGTCGGTGGTAAATGAAATCGTAGAGTGGAAATCTCCCTTTTATGCCTGTTAAGTGTCTGTTTAAGTCTCCACAGCAGGAATTAGGTTTATGGACTTTTTGGAGTGAGCTGCGAGAAGAGAGAGGAAAGTAAACAATGTGGTGGATGGTTTGGACAAAATGAACAACAACAGAATGAATATTCCAGTACAAAGTATTGTAAAGTATCTATTTGGGTGAAAATGATTTTGCAACGCCCAATGTACATAAGATAATAGAACATTTTGTTTCCTAAGCAGATGTTAAGATGTTACAGCATGCTTGTTGTTTTTAAAATGCCTAGTTGTTGCTAGCTTTACCGGGTTAGCAATTCATGCTCTGGCTTCTGAAAGCTGTGAAAGACACCTCTAATCTCGGAACATTTTGGATGTAGTGAGGATGAAATGTTGAAATTAAAGTCCTCATGACAGGTTGAACTACTCATTTCGCAAAGACGTAGTTAAGATCACTATCTTTAAGGTTTTACTAAACATTTTTCAAATTTCATTCCAGTTTGGCCATTTTTGAGCATTAAAAAATTACTTCCTGTTCATCAATGATGACATCACGCTAGGTAGTTGCCTAGCGACCATTTAACAAATTAGGTCCAAACTCTTCAAATGTAACTTTTTTTTAACTTGTGACATAAAAATACACTAGAACTCACTTTTTGTTAAATGTGTGTTTACAGAGCCATAAAAATCAGTTTCTTGTGAGAAAATGTAAAATGTCTTTGTCTCCCCAGTGTGATGTCATCAGTTTAGAACTCTGCTCTACTTCCTGCTATTTTCAACATATTTTCACCTTTTTCTCCACGTAAAACTCTCATGTATAATTACACAGGTATTAATCTACCAAACTTAAATATTTATCTTTATATTTTTTTAATGAAGTACTGTTGATGAAGTTCCACTTTTTATGTAGATTTTGAATTTATACTGAATACTATACTGCCTGATCAGCTTTTTTGTTCCCCTAAATCTTACTTACATGATTATGAGTGTTCAATTTATAATTCATTTAGACTGAAATAGACCCATCTGACTTGTATTTCAGAACAGAATTAATACACTGACAGCCTTATTTTTATTGTTAATTTAGTAAATGTAGCAATTCGGATTTTGGAATGTGCTTATTTAAGTTGATTATGTATAGATTTGCAGTCCTTTTCAGTTGCAGGAACCAAATTCTCGGTTAACTTAAGATATGTTCTATCAATCGATAGTCGACTAAAAATTAGGTGTGGTCAAAGCTCTCAAACTAAAACTTTGTTGTGACCTTGTATCTCATCACACTGTGCTCAAAAAGACTCCTGAGTTTATATAAAAGCATTCACAAAAAACAATATACTGTATGTCTAAAAAGGCATAATACCCAATGTTTTCAGTTTCTGTTCCAAATCAAAATTTTATGCAATTTCTTATGGAAATAATACTACACATTTTGGTCAACTAAGATTTCTTCAAGTGATTAATCAACTAAACAACAAGGAATACAGCTCTACTGTTGTATCAAATTGTCAATTACACTGCAAAAAGTTAATATCTAGTCTTGGTTGGAAGGTTAGAAGCCTATTTTACTTTACTTTTTTCAGGAAATTTCTTTGCAAGATATTTGAAATTGCAGCAAATTGCCAAAGAGAAAAGTAAAAATTGAAACAGGGTTAGGGTTGAAACAAGTGAAATAATAATTCCTCAATGAAAATGTTAGAATATTCTAATAAAGAACCTAAAGTATTTTTGAAATCAGAATCTAATTGTTGGCTAATACTAATAAGAACAGATGTCTTTGTTGTTAACTGTATATTGTTTAGTTAAAATAAAATACCAGGCCTGTGTTCTGCTGCAGTCCTTTTACTGTAGCTCTGTAAAGTTCCTTGCTCTGCTCTGTATTGGACTGGAGCAGCACCTTGGTGAATGTGCGCTGTGACCTTGTGAGGTGTAGGTTTCCATCTACTCTCCTGGTCATTAAAATTCAGGCCGGGCTCCTCTTTCTCGCCCTTCATCCCCTCATTCTGCTGTCCTCGCTCCACACATGAGAGATGCATAAACCATACGTGTGAGAGAGAGACAGCAGCAGCACACAGCCATGCAGGCCTGACACCTACCAGAGCATGAAAGAGAATTTAGGAATGACTCCAGCAGTAAGAATGCAGAAGCTGTCTCATTGTGCATTGCTCTTAGATCAAATGATAATGAAGGTGCTCAATATTTAAGCAAATTATATAAGAACATTATTAACATGAGTTATCAATATTAAAGGTGCACGCTGTAACTTTTTGACCAACATAGAGTTGAATAAAATCATGTTTTTGTTATTTTGATGTCTGTGATTTTTCTAAAGAAATAATAAAATCTGTGTTTTTATTGTGAGTGGGCCTGCATGGTCACAAAATGGAAACTTATTTAACATTAGTTTCATTTCTCAGCTTGTTTTACTGTGATATTGTGTAAGTCAGACTTGTTCCCTGTGTATGCAGAACTACGTCAGGGCTGCCCTTTGTTACTGGTTCTGTTCATTGTTTTTATGGACAGAATTTCTGTGCGTAGTCAGTCAGGATCGGGTGTGTCTAGTGGAACAACAGGATCTTATCTCTGAGATAAGATCCTGTTTGCAGATGATGTTGTCCCGATGGCGTCATCAAACTAAGACCTGTAACATGCACTGGGACGGTTTGCAGCCGAGTGTGATGTGGCTAGGATGAAAATCAGCTCCTCAAGATGCTAGGCCAGGGTTCGCGACTGGAAAAAGGTGACTTGTCTCCTTTAGGTTGGTGGAGAGTCCTGCCCCAAGTGGAGGAATTCAAGTAAATCAAAGACAAAGCTCTCGATTCGTCATGAGCATTGGCTTTGACTGAAAGAGCAAGATACAAGCAATGATTTTCTCAGCAGGGAGTCTGGGCTCTACAAGCTCAGTCACACAGGAAGAACTCGAAGTAGAGCTGCTGCTCCTCCACATCGAGAAGAGCCTGCTTAGCTGGCATCTGTTCCCTGGTGAGGTGATCCAGGCATGTCTCACCGGAAGAAAGCTCAGGGGAAGACTAGTTAGGGGGACTATGTTTCTGGACTGACCTGGGAACCTGGAGGAGGCCTGTGTGGACAGGAAGTCTGGGCATTCTTGCTCAGATGCTGCCTCCGCGACCCGACCTCGGATAAAGTGGAGGAAAATGGATGGATGTTCTGACCAACCATTTGGTGTTACTCCTTTTAATCCAGAAACTTACCAGAACAGCCTGGCGTGAAAGATACAACAAAGCAAGATAAATTCCAATGGAAACATTTGAATTTGTAGCATTCTACTGGCAAATCAACAAAATGGGGACAAAAGTGATTGCAAAACCCTCCACCAAAAATCTTACTCATTGCATTTTTTTAAGCAACAAAATATCTATTAATACAGTCCTATTATTTACAAATTTTTCTTAAGACTTACAATTACACATATGGTAAAAACACAGCCATCTATCCTATCCTGTACTGGAGTTGCACAAAGTCTCCTCTGGTGTTCATGGGCCTCTTTAAGCCTGTGGTAAACAAATATTAGCAGCTGCTTTCATTGCGCAATTATACAATAACACCAACAATATCGCCGCTTAGAGATTAGAATGATAAGTGGTTTTATTTTAGCCCGCTATTTCCGTATTCATTTTCTTGGGTAAACATTATGGTAATCAGTACAGCAATGGAACGCTTAAAATAGAATTAATATCCAGCTGGTTTTCTCCCTCCCTCAGCTCCTCTCCACTTTACTGAATGTATTATAAAGATCTACTGTTTATTGAATCACGTCTGGTCTCTTAAGAGGAAAATGATTTTGATTTAAGTGTTAAGTCTGGCTGCGGCTGACACTAAATGACGCGCATTATCTCTCGAATAGGAGCCATTGGAGGCATAGTCTGCACCCTTTCTACGGGAAAAGGAGAGAAGAGAGACTGAGTGATGTGTAGATGTCTAGAAGGCTGGATTAGTCCCCGAAGTCTGCCCTGCGAGGCACAGGCGACAGGGAAGCGCACAAAGAAACAGTGAATAAATAAGGAATGGAGACGGGGAGATGGGAACAAAGAGATTTAGGTGGCGACTATGAGGAAAAGGCGTCATAGGAGCGAAAAATAAGTATTGTTTGTTTGTGAGGTAACAGCGACTGGAGGTGGAAGATGTGCGAGACGTTTCTATTCAGAAAAAAAAAATTCAATCATTAAAAGGAGCATGTTACGTAAAATGTGAGGTTCAAAGGGGACCTATTAGTAAAATCCATTCTCTGAGTTAAAACATGTTTTAACAGTGTTCTGTCATCATTCATTTACTCAAAGTTCTATTTGGATTGATTCATAGATGTTTGAGTGTCTTGTATTGTTCTGCAGCTGATGCTCTAGTGCTCAGAAAATCCCTGTTTTCAACTACAACGTACTACCACCCACTTGTCTTTATTTACCTACAACTGGCAAAAAAACAAAACAAATCCTGACTAAGACATGAAGAGTTTAAAAGTCACGTAACCACTTTCCAACTACAAAAAAAAACGTTAATTTTTAAGATGTTCAAGATCAAGTCTACGAAAGGTGAGGCTTATCATTTCTGCAGTTTTGAACAGGGAATCAATGGACCGTTTTTTAGATCAGTTTTGTGTTTTAAAATGAATTATTCATCTACATGTCAGTTTTTTTTCTTTTATATATGGAAAAACACAATAGGTATTCTTTAAGAATGTTACAAACTTTCTTTTCATGTAATATTGAAAATGTACCAATATTATTTTTCAACATTTTTCAACCGTATACTAATAGCACAAACTTTGCTGCAGCAAGTTTTGCTACACTGATGAAGTCCTTCTTAGTTTTAAGTCCAGCAAAAGCCATTAAAAAGTCCCAGTATCTATTCTGACCGTCTTGTGGGACATTAAAAGTGAAAAACAATGCTATTCAGATAACATTTGTGAACTGTTATGAGAAAAAACAAACAACAAAAAGTAAGTTCTTGTCTTTTTCAGAGACATGTCTTCAAACAACCACATTTTAAAAATTTTACTTAAGCTGGACCTGATTTTGAACCATCAAGTAGCAAATTTGCCCATATTATACTAAAATTAATTGCAAAAACAAAACTATAGACTCAAGCTATAGGCAATGGTATTAAAACACTATATTTACTGCCTGTATCAGTAGTTGGTTCATTTTTGCTTTAACTAATCGCTGCTTTATGGTCATTTGAAGTCCAGGAAGTAGAACGTAAACACGTGTCACTTATCGCTGACATTTCTGTGAAGAAAATGTGCAATATCATATTCTAATTATATTTGACATAAACACAACAGTAGAATAATCTCATATATCTCACTCGAGTTGATTCTGGCCAACACATTGCATCATCTCTGTTTGCTGATTGGCCGAATGTACTTCCTTTTTTGGTTAACTGACTGACTAGCTTATAGCTGAGAAATGAAAAAGCGGAGGCAAGCGCAATGAACACACTTCCGATTTTTGGGCAAACTATCAATTATTAGATGTAGACATGACACTGAAATTTTTCACCATAAATATTAGTTTTAGTGCCTTTTAGTTGAGATTGAAAACTGTAACTAAACAGCCCAAAAAAAACACACATTCTAAAAGCAGCCTTAGATTTGCTGTCAATTATATCACACATTCCCCTTTCTATTATGCTAAAACAGTCGTCTTAAATGATTTACACAATGTCCCATTCAAGAGCTTGCATTTTACTTCTAGTCTAGTCTTGTCTATATCACTCTGAAACGTCTTCTGTCTTTGATGTCATCTGAAGTGATTTGATCCTCGCTAACACCATCTCCTCCGTATCTCCCCACATCACGGCGGAGTGGTGCAGCTCAGCAGTGCAGGGAACAGTAGCTGCCATAATAATCAGCTCCCTTCAGACCGGGCTAATATAGTTTTTGCTGGGTAATGATACCGAGACGCGCTCACATTCCCCCGTAATTGATCCTGCCAGCTAGCGCCACAACGCTAACGAGCTAAACGAACAGGAAAAGCCCCTCCTTCCTCCTCTTCCTCCTCACGAGCGACTGGAGGGCCCCGCAAGACCAGACGGGGCAATTTAGACAAGCAAATAAATGCAACAGAGTCGATCCGAGGCAACGCCAAGCTTTCCTTAATACAAAGACAAGGGCCGAGATATAGTGCTCGTGTGATGGCGGCGCGCGCAGATCAAAGCGGCTGGTGTAAAATGGTTGAAGAGTGCAGGAGCTGTTTGAGTATTCACTTTCTTTTTTGTGCTGCGTATTCCACGGAGAGGCAGACAGAGAGAGAGAGAGAGAGTGAGATGCATGCGGACAGAGAGCGCTACCTCTTTCATCTTTGACAACATCCACAGGGGGATTGGGTTATTGTGAATTTGGAGTGAGTTTTTTTTTCAAAGGGTGCTGGAGTACGGGCCGAGGCTGGGGCTGGTTCAAGGCAGAGACATGAAACACACCTGGTGCAGAGACGTGCCTTTCGTTTGAACGCGGGTGATTTCGTGATTTTATGAAACAGTCGTCAGTCAGGAATCATTGCATTGGATTTAGTCTTTAAAGGCCCTGCACACAATTTTAATTTGTAATTTTTTTTTAAATAGATCACTTAAAATATTTTTTCCAATACAGTACATTCATCCAAAATTGCATTATCTATCTGTGTAGACTGCCACTAAAAGCCATCGTATAAAAAACAGAACGCCGTAGCAATTTTGAATCTGATTGGTCGAAGCAACTGAACTGGAAGTAGCTGAGAAGCCACGTGTTAAATACAGTTAAGAGAAAAGCACAAACATCTTTCACATCCAAAAATGCACAGAAAATGCTTTAGAAATATGGTTGCGTTCTTGTTTAAAGGTCCTATACTATGTTAATTCTTTACCTTATATTATATTTTTCATCTCATCAGAAATTGCGTTTAGTATTATTCACATCCATGTAAGACACAAATCATTCATGTTTACTCTGAACTCTTTTCTCAGACTAAAAACACCCCGTTCCTCCTTGTGATGTCATTAAGTGCTCCAGTCTGTTTTAAATTCTAGAGTCAACTGAATACTTTCGAACTTTGAAGCTACAGCTATTGCATTTACCTAGCTTAAATAAAAGACATTACAAGTATTTTTCATGAGAATCTCAACAGAAAAAAATATAAACTAAAACATTTTCCAAAAAGGCAACAACTAAAGTTTGTCTAGTATATTAGAAAGAAAAGTAGTCCATTTCAAGCCTTTATAGCCGTTAAGTAAAAAAGTACCTCTTCCTGACTTCACAAGGTAGACAGAGCGTTTCAGCTTGGAGTTCTTAGGGAAACCACACAGGGAGACATGCTTCTAGTGATATCAATAGATTTTTCCCAATGCAATCTTCTCAAAGAAACAAGTGAGTGGCATACCAGGATTGGTTGTTGAAAAAGATGGGGTACATTAAACAGAATAATATTCTAAACTGATATTAAAGAAGGATCCAACGCAGAAAGCTACAAAATTCAATTCAACTGCCTAGCTATACCATGCTAAATTGACTTCTATACAGTTTTAAACCCAGTGCCACGTAATTCAACCTGTATTATGCTTCTACATTATGCACTACTGATATGGCATAGAATACTACAGTATTTAACTCCATGTGCTAATTTTCTAGGGAATCGTTTTACAGATGCATTTTATCAAAGCTCTTCACCTTCACATCTGGCCCGAGACATGCATGGCCGCCATTTTGTTTTTCTCGCTGCCAAACAAACATTAATTGGCACATTTGACCAAACATTTCTGCAAGTAAGATCTTCCTTGTCTTATCTTTAGTCTAATTTGTGCTAATTCTATTCCTTATACATTGATTATAGGTTGAGCCTCTGCCCTGTTATAATGAGAGGGATTAGTATGTAATAATGCTGTTAGATCTACAAATTGCTTCATCGTGTTTTTTTTCTTTAGATTTTTCTGTGAAGTTCAGAGAAGGTCATTCTTTGAGTTGATGGTATTTGAAAATGTTAGATTTTCTTGTGATTGAATACATGATGAGAATTTGCAGAATTTTTGTCATTGTTGGACTTTGTTCAAAGAAGTGTGGGTATTATTTGTAGTAGCTATAGAAACGTAAATATTGAAATTAAAAAGAATACTGTACATATTTTGCAAAACGGACTTTTTGAGTGTCAAATTATGTTTTAGCATTGTTTTCTTCATTGTTTTCTGTCTATGAAATACCATTCCTTAACCTCTGAGCCTCAGAAAACACTGTTATAAATCATTCAGATTCATTTTTGAGCCTTTCTGAAGCATATCAGATAAGATAGGTTTGATTATTCCTTTTCTTTTCAGACTGTAGCTTGAGCTGTAACTCAATTCTTGACGTGGTAAACACCTGATTGCCATATATGGCTTGTTACTTTTTCTAAGTTCTAATACATAAAAAAGCCATGGTAGCACATCTCAAGATCATGTTTAGAAGACAAAAGCAATGGAAGTAATACATCTAAAGTAATACATTTGTCCTTTAATCAAATTGTTTCATAGCACACCACATACTTTATACCCACATTTTCTTGATAGTGCACATCATCTATACTAAGTCGATGTAAAAATATATATGTAAAAAGCACAATTGAGGCACATAGAAAACAGTATAAATCTTAGGGCCAGATTTATCAAGCATTTGCACATGTGCAAACCAGGTTAGGGGGAGCAAACACACACACTCTAAACATGCAAAATTTGAGGTGGTTTATATCTTTTTTGTTTAGTATTTTGTATGTGCATCTTCCAATATTAAAGTATGTGTAAAATGCTCCTAAATAACACATGATTTGTTTTATTTTTGCACCTGCAATTTAGCACCTAGCTTGATAAATCAGGCCCTTAGTGTCTTATATACACTATTGCACGCACAAACTATAGTTTCACCATTGTATTGTTTCCCAATTTTGTTAATAATTTTCTCTTTTTCATTTAGCAACAAAGGTGATTTTGCCAATGTACTTTTACAGATTGTTTTAGTTAATAGGAGCCTTCATCGTCTTTCTCTTAAAGCTGAAGTATTCAACTGTTTTTGTTTTTTAAGTGTAATGGAAAGACATCTGCACATGGCCTTCATGGGTTTTATATTTTGCAAACTCAATAGACAGCCATATGAGGAACTAGATGAGAGCTGACTGGCTGTACAAATATGGTCCACCCTTCTTCAGTTTTACATTAAAAAAGCTGCTACAGTATCCATGACATTCATGCTAGCAGTGTGCCAAATGTTTTTTAAGCACAAAAAATTTATTATTAGGTAGATTGAAACATCAACTCCCTCTTTTCATGGTTTGTAAATCAGGTCCTCCAGCTTTAACCCCCCCAAAAACACTGCATTTCATTTTCCATTGCCAAAAATCCATGTCTGCCACTCTATGTCCTATATACTGTTGATTTTGTGACAATTATCCATCACACACTTTCACAACATTGTATTCTGACCGAGCACTAACCTAACCTTCTTTTTCTTTCTGTTTTCCATGCTTCCCTCGACTCTCCCACCTAAAGGTAAGCCGCATTGATGTCGTCTAATAAAAAATGTAGAGGAAAGAATATCTAATACGCTGCCCACAGTGAGGAGCGCGCTGTGCTTCTTCTCCGGCTCCTAATCAATACTTCTCAGATATACAGTGCTGGCAAATGAGGGGCGAGAGACGAACGCGCCCAACTCAGCAGTGCGTAAACAATGGCCGCTCAGAAAGAATGCTGCGTTCTGCTCTGTATGTGTGCTATTGTGGGCCCGCTCTTGTCTGGATGGACGCAGATTGAGCGCGCTGAATATTCATGATGTCTGCTTGCGGCCTAAAGATAAGACTTTATGTTCTGGCGCGGGGGGAAAAGGTGTGTAATGTGTGTGTGTGTGTGTGCGGTTTCCACGGTGAGGGGGTGGGGTGGCGACATCATTGGCTTAATGGTTTGAATCTAACTCGGGCCAATTAAAAGGCAAGCGGCGTGCAACCGGGGTGGGCTCCCATTCATTTGGAGGGAAATTGAGGTTGAAATGAGCCATTGTGAAGCCACGTGGCCAGAGTGCAGACTCCAAAACGGCCGGGCCCGGGACAGATAGAGAGCTTTGTGAGAGGACGGGGGGACAAGGAGAGGCAGTGTGCGCTTTGAGAGGCAGAGGAAGCGAGAGACAGGAGTGAAGAGAAAGGAGGGAGGGCGCAGGAGAGGGGAGGAAGCATGGAGGGACTGACAAGAGGGTGAGGAGGCTGGGTCTGCAAGTGCGCCACAGCAGAGAGGTGTTTTGATATGTAAAGAGATAAACATAATGCAGTAGAACATGGGATTGATTGCACATTGAAGTTTGTGGTTGTAATAAGCTAAATATCTCACTAGGGCTGCAACAACAATTATCTTGCTAGTCGATTAGTTGTGTGTTATTTCTTTCGATTAATAACATTCGTCTGTGCGTATGACTGAAAAAGTTTTATCTGCACTCTTTTAGTAAAAAGAGTACATTTTATGATTATTTATATGTTAACTCAAGAGCATGCCTAATGGCCAACAACATAAAACCATATTATATTTAAGGTTTCAGGTTAATGAAACCCACTCAAAGTGAAAACGCTGTTTTTTTTTTTTTTTTTTTTTTTTTTTTTTTTTTATGTTTTTGTGTTACAAAGGCATCTAAATGACAAAAATGTCCATTTATTCAAGTTTGTTTTGGGCCAAAAAGTTGCACAATGCACCTTTAAAGTGACACTGTGTAACTTTCTGGAGCTGGTTATACACATATTTTGGAATGTTTTTTTTTTGTTGTTTGTTTGTTTTTTAAGGATACTTACATTTTATTCCAAAATATGAATAAAAATA
Organism: Mugilogobius chulae; assembly: GCA_038363315.1. NCBI lineage: Eukaryota > Metazoa > Chordata > Actinopteri > Gobiiformes > Gobiidae > Mugilogobius > Mugilogobius chulae. The sequence goes on from CM076415.1 coordinate 28,680,478, forward strand.
AAGAACAACTTTACAATGTAAGTGAGAAGGAGAAGGCTCTCTTCTTGTCCATTTAGGTATCAATTTAAGTCCAAAGCCTTTAAGAACACAAGTTTTGTTCAGAACAGAAATTAAAAAATCTACGAAAATGATAAAAACCTGCTTTTCCTCAAGTCTATTTTTTGGTTAAAAAGTACACATTGTGCCTTTAAAGCCAGGCCATTCAAACCTCCTTGAGAACTCCACGAGCCGAACGTGATTACTGAAGTATACTCTACCACAGACTTCATCAGATCTGTTGGCAGCTCTGTCCGTGCATGACATTGCATCTGCTTCATTTACAAGCTGTCTCCTTCACCACCCTCAGACATTACGGTGCATTTGTGCCCGCTAACACGCTCGCTAGCTGTCACTTTGAACTAGCCCACTTCTCTGCTCAGTCAGTCCTCACTACCCCAGTCTGTGCTATAGAATGCCCCCGGCTCACATGTCACAACAGCGCCCGATCACGGCTCAGATCTGCCCAGCTCCCCACGCCGTATCACTTCCTGTTTGGTGTAGAATCAAAGCGAGGGATTGGATGATACAGTGGATCGCTTGAGGTTGTGGGAGGAGACTCTGAAGATGACCTTTCCTCGGTGTCACCCGTCAGAGGTTTTACGCGGCCTGAGGAGGACAACATGACGAGAAGTTTTAGAGACTTTCACAGAGGAACGCAATGAGAGGTTTAGAATAATTTATGTTCATGAATCAGTTGAATGTGGTGGTTAATGTTGGCAGTTCCCTGGGGTCGCCGCAGCAAATTGGGTCTTTGTTTTTCCCTGACAACATCTATCTTCATTTACATGATTAGATGAATGTGACTTTTGCCCTCCAAAAAAAAAAAGCATTCAAAAATTGTATGTATGTTTGATTGTTTTGATGTTCAACCATGTGCTTTTCCCACTACAATATAAGCAAACTGTAATTATTGTGTTTATCGTAAAATGGACAATTTAAGTTGAACTAAACACACACAAAAATGCATATGGTGTTTAAATAGCATTGTCAACATTGTTTTTTTCTTTATCCTGGTCACATCCTGTCTGTCAATGGGAGTGGATCTCTTTTTCACTGTGGTTCTCCTCAAGATTTTCTTTTTCCGCTATTTTTTTTTTTTGGTTTTGTTTTTATTTTTTCCTTGTCCTTAGACCCTTCTTACTCTGGAACAATTACCCATCTGCCTGTTGGTTGTTGGACAATCTGCTTCTGAGCGCTTCTGGATTTCTAATGCGTCTGTTGGTGATGTTTCAATGACCAATGTTTTTCTATAGTTTGATTTTGTGATTTTGGGCTGTACAAAAAAAAAACTGAATTGAATTTTGAAGCACAGTCAATTACCGCTTTTACTGTGTGGCCTTAGTACAGCCAAATGTTTCTGATTACAAACATTTACTGCTGACCAATCACAGTGCTTCTCATTCCTTCAGACTCCACCCCTTTCTTTCACTTTTGACTGCACAGTTTGCTAGTTCTGTTTGAAATGAAGTGGTTAGCTGATTTGAAAATTGTATTTTTCATAGGCGACATTTTACCCTAACAAGATTGTCATTGTTTGTTTGTTTTTTTGTTTTATTATAGCTAAAAATAATTGGATATACGCCTGAAGTTGTGGGTGGGGCTATGGGGAGGTGAAAACTTGTTTCTTAGAGTAATAACAGCATGATTACGCAATAAGATAAGATGAAGACTGTTGTAACAAGATTAAAAGCTAATGAAAGTTGAATTCATGGATATATTCCCTTTAATATATTTAAACTGACCTTGCACTAGCTGCTTATCCTGCTAAATATTCATGACTTTCCAATTAAACTACTTCTATCTTTATCAAAATGAATATACATTTGCCAGGCTAATCTTAGGTACCTAAATTATAGAAAAAAAGTGTATGCATAATTACATGTCTCTTTGACAAGAAATCTTAGCTTTCAGATAGTAGGAGCCTGCAGACTATTCTCTTCCTGGTAATCCAGAGACATTTTAAGGCACAAGAAAGGAGCCTCCATTTTAGGAGCCAAAATGGATCCATTAAAGTTGACAACAGCATAAATATTTCAGCAGGGAGAACTTTGGAAGAGAAGACAAAAGGATCAGCAAGTGGAGAGAGGTTATGGATGGTTCGAACCAACTAAAGTGCAATTTTAAATGATGGCTGCAAAAAAATGTTGCAAAAATGTAAATGAACTCCAAAGTTAACTTCATAGGCTTAAATTACTCCAATAATGATCAGTAGGTTAAATAATTATACCATACTGGCTGAAATGTTAATGATGTTAAATGCATGAAAGTTTAATGTAATGTAAGTGGAGCTGCAACAAGTTAATCGATAAATCGTAGCAAATCGATTCTTGAATTAATCGGCAACAAATTAGTAATCGAATAATCATTAACTGGTCTTTATAGGTTCCCAAACAAGCTTGAACTGAAAAAAATGTTTTTGAGTGATACTGAAAATTTTACAAATAAAATTTGCCATTAGAACCAGATATTTATGTGATTATTTCAAGTACACTAGTTATTAAATGCTTGTCTTTCTCTATTTTTGCTCAACAATACATATTATAATTGTTCCACTGACAATCTTTTTTAAGGCGTAAAATCTTTATTCAGTCAATTAGAAACTCACGTCTAATTTTCTGGACCCACTGTAAAATCTTGAAGTCAATTACTTTGATTAATCAAAGAATATGGCCCAACTCATCAATTACCAAAATGATCATTAGTTGCAGCCCTAAATGTAAGTAACAATCTGCATGTGACAGTTTTGCAATTTTTAAAACCAGCTTTTCCAAAGCACAGACAATTACCCTAGTCGAAGTCATGCGGTTTTCAACCTGAGGCTTGTGAAATTATTTCTGGGGGTCCCATGATGTCAATAAAACTGTTATCTTAAGCAAGGTTTGATACCTTACTGAGGAACTATAGTTGTTATTTTGGGAATCGCAACTGAAAAATATTGAGAACCACTGGTTTATTTAGGTAAAAATTGTAGGCAGCGTTCCATTGTCATCTGACAATAGACATTTTTGTTCCTAAATAATAACGATTATAAAAACAAATAATTGTTTTTAGCTTTGCACTAGCTTCTGTTGCACCATAACACATTGCGGTGAATAATTATATGGCTCGGTATACGTTATATATAAAAATGCTCTTGAAAGTTTACTATTAAATCATGCTTGTTTGTGTTTTTAAGACAGCTTGTATTTGACCTGGTTCATTCCTGTGGCCTGAACCTACCTAGTATGAAGTTGTGAAACATATATCAGTCATGCTTACATAAGACTGTCCCTTTGGTGCCTACTGTCAGATATGTTGAACTAATCCCTCTTTACGCTTGTGTTTGCATATTTCCAGTTCTGTAAATGCTGACCTTTCCCCAAAGCTTTCAAAAGGGCAGCCATCAATAATGCTATATTTCCATTCTCAGCTAAATTTATGGCTAATGCTGCCAATACGTCTGATAGCATGTCTTTGTCAGTGACACGATCAATGCGCAGATTTATATGGGGGTGTTTGTGCTACTAATGCAAAATCAGACCAGGTCACTGTAACATGCATTTTCTGATTGGATATGCTTTAGAGCTTTAGATTATCACGCAGAAAGTAGGCGGAGTTTGTGCATGTGCGTACATCCTTCTCTGGGCTGTCATTGGATTTCTTCTGGACTTTGAAATTAATTTGTCAATCGTGTACTTACAATGATGCTGTTGAATGATTCTGTTGAGTGCAAATCTATTTTTTTGACTAATGTTATGATTAGATTAGACAATTTGAATTGCACTTTATGCTTTAATGGATAATTAGGATTTTTTTTTGCATGATTTTGTTACATTTGTATGTTGTGAGAAGAAGTTTGAAAAGTATCTGTGCTGTGCTGCTTTATAGCTGCATATAAATATGTGACTTTATTTTTTCTACCTGAAAGCATAACATAACATGCAGCTTGTGACAAAACCACTTTAGTCAGCAGTTTCGAGATGGTTGGTGTAAAAGCTTTTTACAGACAGCAAAGCTAGCTGTTACAGCTAGCTATCTGAGCAACTATGTGAGGGAGTAATTGGACAGATTTAAATACAGATTTAAATCAGGTACCAAATTTAAATCCATAAAGCACCTGTTCTGAGCATTTTTGCATCAAATCATTCATTTTTGCATCAAATAATGTCAGCAGCAACAAAGCAGCAAGCAAGCTTTGTTTTTTTTGTTTTTTTTTTACTTTTTTCTTTAATCAGAGACAGTGTAAAATGCAATAATGTACCTATGACAAATGTTCTTCTTACTTAAGAAAAGAAAAATAATTAAAGTTTTCTGCTTAACAGTTACAAAGATAATGACACATTTTTCAGTTAAACATAGTGAACATGATTATGTTTAAGATTTTACTAAACATTTCGCTGGTTTCACCCAGTTTGATTAGTTTGATGAGGTTTATACTTGTCTTATCCAGCAAATATGTAGAGGTAAATCCACGACTGTTACCTAACAACCACATTGTAAAAAAAGGCTAAAACTACATAAATGACATAACCTGTGTCAGGCCAGATGGATATGTGTTCTCACTATATATATCTGGGAATTTACTCGCTGAAAGCGTTCGAGAAAAGGCGAGGCATTTAGTGAAATACTTCGAGCTGATTGGGTGTGGGGCCTACCTTACAAGTACGCGTCACAAATACTGCTCTTCTTTCAAAAAGAAATTACTCAGTATTTTTGCTAAAACCGCACCAAAAGCAGCAGAAACACGTACATCCACGAGAGCAGCCATCTTTGTTTAGCTTGAATGAGACTCGGCGGCGGGCTAACAGCCGTCTTAACACCTCCGAAACACCGCTGGTTTGGACTCCCAAACCAATCGGGCGGCTGGAAGGCCAGATGGTTTATGTCGTGTTTGTGAATTCACAAATATCGCGAGATAAACCATCTGGCTGGCCAGGTTATAAATGACACAGAGGTTCGAATTTGACAAATGATAAAATCTTGCAACATTTAATTTTGTCAAATAAACCACAAGAAACTGTCAGTTGCGCAAATTCTCTTTGCGTTTGGGAACTTTTTGATGACATGTGGAGGATTCTTTGTAACGCTCAAATTTCTTCCTGTGTTTTATTTGTCAAGTTCGTCATAATTTGCTTCGTTGCTGCTGTAAAACTATGATAAATATTTACCATAAGAATTATCGATCAAACGAAGTGAAAATTAGAAAATGCAATCATCTGAAGATGGCTATAATATTTATCTTTATCATAGTGTTCATTATCATTTCTCGTCCCTTTACCAGTAAATTAAAAAAGAAGATAAAAGTATAATAAAAATGTCTTGAACAGGTATTTAATGGTAGTTTCAGCTTATAGTCCTTGAAAAAGAGGACTTTGCATTGCCATGGATATAAAAATCTAATTGTCTACTACTATTTGCAACTTCTGTACCTAGCAATACCAAATCTTTTAGTATCAGAATATACAAGTACAAGTAATTATCTTTCATTTAAATAGCACCGTGCCACAGAATTTTATGAAAAGAGAGACATTTCCGCGATGCTAAGCAGTTTCGCAGACAGCCTAATGACACTGAACACTCCATATTAAGCAGGTACGCTCCTCAAACGTGTGTGATTTCAGCGGTCCTGTCAGTGAGGCCTTGTGACAGCAGATGTGCTAGAATATGGAGGATGGAGGGGTACCAGCAGTTACCCTGACAACCGCAGCCCTCCTGTCAACACCTCCGTCTTAATAGTGACAAATTGTACTTATTACATCAGCGTTAATTCCCCCCGATCTCCCTCAGATGAAGATACTTAGGCCCGCGCTGATCAAATTGTGTCAGCATAATTACTGGGAACAGAAGCCTATTAAAAAGCAGGGCCGCAGACGCACTGTCCGGACCCATCCACGGGCCTATCAGTCAGCCTGCTGCTGTGGGGGTGGGAAGAAGCATGAACAGTGCAAGGATAATGCTACTTTACTTATTTATTTATTTTTTTGTTTGGAACAGTAATGAACAATTGTAATTATGTTGTTTCAAGAAAGGTATGTTGAAGGGTGTACAGATATTGTTTTGCCTCTTTGAGAACCTGTTCACAAATACAAATTATAACTTCTTGAATATATTTTGGGATTTTTCCATGTAGTAATACGGGTGACTGATTTGACAAATAACCATTAACCTTAACTGTTCTATTTCAGAGAAAAAGTAGAAGCTTTTACACTGGAATACTAAATGGAGTGGCATTCTATTACAGCAGAAGGAGGGCCGGACCACAGTCACAGGCGTATAAAGTTCTCATTATTACAATCACATTTTTGTAATATATAAGTAATTCAAGCAAAACAAAGTACAGCAAACAGCAGAAGAAAACTGGCCTCCAAATATTTTATACCCATTACCCCCGAATATTCTTATGCTGGATTTTTGCTTTCCTAAAAACATAAACATTAGTTGACTAGTTGACTTAACGGGGAGTGGGCAAAAGCTAACTCTTCTTCTCTTTGATCTAACGATGTATTGGATCTAAATTGCTCTTAAAAATTGCTGACACTACAGTTCACACACAAAAAATGACAACAGTTATTTAAAAGTTCTGAGAAGTATTGTCAAAATGTTGATTAAGCTTCTAAATTCTTTGCTAATTCACTCCAAGCTTTTAATTGTTGCTCGTATTCCATACGTACAGTATATTATGAATAGTATAACATGACAAAGACACCACCAATATGGAATTTTTGAGCTGATACTGATATCATTTAGTCCCCGATATTTTGGCTGATATTTGCCAATACCAATACCAATACCAATGTTATGATGTAAATATACTGTTCCCTTAATTGTTTTATTATTTCTGTTTTTTGTATCGCTAGTTAAATAACAAATGTGATGCTCTGAGGACAATTTTGGACGTCACACAGACTAGAAATCTTACTTTCAAAATATCTGCACTCATATTCTTTGATATCGGCCAATAAAGATATTGTCAAAACATTGTAAATATCAGCCAATTCTTATCCTGATCCCTGCATTCTACACGTCCTTTCAGTTAAAGCCCTCTGAAGTACCTTCCACAGTGTAGTGGTGTACTGTATGTTGAGGTCTGGCTGAACAGAGTGAAATGCAGTGACTGCTGGTGTTATACCTTCAGGCTTTTAAATTAAAAATGTCTTTTCATTCACGCTTAATAATGCATGCTCTGTAATCCATGCAAAAAATGTCCAACTGCCATGAGATGAGTGATTCATATTTCATAAACAACTGAACGAGTAGAAGATGTCTGCTTAATAAGTAATGGAGCCACTTCCACTGTGTGAGGTCTGCTGGGCTGCTCAGATTAAATTCGGACAGACTTACAATGACAAAGATTCACCATTCAGTTTCTTTAAATACAATCTCTGATGTTAAAGGTCCTATTCCAAGCAGAACTAACTCTTTCTATTTTAGTCATGTTTAGCCTTGTTATTGTCTCTAAAATATCTTCAGATTTGTGTTTTGTTAAGCCGCTACAATAATAAGTTTATGATGGCAGACGACTGTGTGTCCTATACTCACACACACACACACACACAAAAACTCTACCTTGTGGCGTCATTAGAGCAGAAAGTTACATCGATCGATAATCCCTCTATAACATTGGTTTCTTGTTGAGAAACAGATTTTGTTTTTCTTTTTAAAGTAGAAACTATGTTGATTATGCGGATATTTGACTGATATGTTAGCACCAAAAGAAATGTGAATTTCTGAATTTTGTTTACTGGCAATGGAAGTATTACTCTTTCTGATTTTAATTCTGATAGACGTTGTAACTAGTGGTAGGTAGTCTCTTTCATTGTCATTTATTCATTTATTTACAAGCTTCTGTGTGGTAAACTACTTATTATTTGTCCTCACTTCTCGCTGTCAACAGTTTGAACTGTCAGACTTGTTTACTATCTTCCGTGAGTGAGCCAAACGTGGTCAGAGTAAGTAAAACTACTGTATTCCTTCATATATGGAGGATTAGAAAAAATCCATGCCCATGAAAGAGATATATATCTATAGAATCTGCACCAGAAAGTAGAAAACTGTTGTGCTGCCTTCTCGTCTGTAATACAGCTTTTGTTGGTTTAAAGATGAAAAAGACACTCGTCTTATTGTTTTAATCATGTAAATGTCGTATTTTTTATCCTAAAGACACTATTTCATTGTAGTGGCTCAGATTCTTTCATCTAAAAGTAGAACAGAGGAAAACAACACCGACATGAAGTTTGATTTAGAAAAAGAACGTTTTCTCAAAAGTTTCTCGTCAAATGCCAAAATCTTATGGAAGTAAGGAATTTAAGTGAACAGATTAATGTAGTATAACAGTTATTTTTTTAATTGAAAGTAGACACTTGTACATCTCTTTTGGTGTACAACATGTCCCCTTGCAAAAAGTTTTTTTTTTGTGAAGCTGTGAATATTGTTTAAAATGAGCAAAAAAACATGGCAGGGAAGGAGGGTCAAAGCGAGAATAGGGCTGGCAGTGAAAGAGTTAACAAACTAATGGCACAGACTTCAGGACAGGACACATCTAGGCTGGAACAACTAGTCCCCAAACAAGCATTTAGTTTGTTGTTGTTGTTGTTGTTTTTTTAGCTTGTTACAAATGTCTCTCTTCTGGTCTTGTGCCTCTGCAAACATTTGAACAAAATGGCAACTAAAGCTAAGTACATACGTTTTTGTAATATTACACACACAAAAAATCAATGCTTAGGCTTAAATGCATAAAAAGTTATTTAAAAAAACAACTAAAAGCTGTCCACCTCAATGACTAGCCAATTACAGTTAATAATACAGTCATTCATAGACACTGTATAATGACATTTATTTGATTATTATTTTTTATTTTATTTTCGTAAATCCGCATATGTTCACACTGTGGAGAAGAGCATGCTGCTTGTTCTAAGGTTCATGTGTGTGTGTGTGTGTGTGTGAGTATAGAACACACAGTCGTCTGCCATCATAACCTAATTATTGTAGCGGCTTAACAACAGCAATTAGCACATTTCCATCAGACGACGCTAATTTGTGAATTGCATTCCAGCAGTATTCAGCACTCGCTCTCAGAGAGGAGCCACTGGCAAAGCTACCTGTGTCCATAGAGACAGCTCATATACTCTTTTTCAATATTGTGGTGTCAAAGTTGAGCTTTGCACTGTTTTAAGTCTATAAATCATTATCAGACTTCAGCTGTCAAATGCAGACAATAGATTGATAAAAAGTGAGGCGATACAATAGTAAAAGTACTCAGGTGCATGTTTAAAAGGCAGGAACAATGTATATTATTTCTATTTAAATTCACAACCAAATGAAAGTATTGAAATAGTGAAAGATCTAAACAGTGAGGTAGGGTGAATAGATTATATAAACATCCAGTTCCTGATATTCAGATTAGGGTTGGACATAGGTGTGAACATTTAAATAGGATTTTGATCAATTATCATCTCGCAATTTTCAATTTCTCAGTTTGACTAATCTACGTGCTCAAAGAAAATAGAGCTTTAAGTCACTAGACATTTGGTCAATTAATTAGTCAGTGATGTTTTATTTGACACTTTAATTAGTTAACTTTATTTCTTAGAGCCTAAGAATTTGCAATAAATTACAGGCAGAAAGAAGCAGGGTTTGTATAAGAGGACTGTGGATTAAATGAGATTTACTTGTAAATACACAGGTTCTCATTTGTTTTGTTTATATATAGATTACTGTCAAGTTGTAGTATAATTTTGTAGGTTGTGCTAATAAATATATAAATGTGTTTTGTTGCAGTTAGGGATGGGCGATATGGACAGAAATGTATATTTTAATATATTTTGTTCATATCTCAATATACAATATATATCTCGATATCTTTGAAATCACATTTTTAAGTGAATTCTTTTTACTCTGCTAATTGGAAAGTAGAAAGGTAAATTCATTGAATAAATTAATTTTAGTCGTGTCTTTTGCTGAGTAAAACTAAATTCTATGCATAGTACCACTACTGAAAACAAAAAGAAATTGGAATTGATCTTCTCTTCTCCCACTACTTCTACTATTTCTTCTACTTTTTTTGTGTAATTTTCTGCTTTTCATCAGTTTTAGAAGTTTTTTTCACCAGTGATAAAATATCTCGATATGTACGATATGGCCAAATTCATATCTTGTCCAGTACATATATATGATACATATCGATATATTGCCCAGCCCTAGTTAGTTTGTTGATGCAGTTGCTCTCCTTTATAAGCAATGTAATATAAATAAGAATGTAATGTTATTTTATTACAAAATAGCATTTTATATTAAAAGCTATTACAAAGTATTATTATTTTGTAATAACTTTTCAAATTTAGTAGCTTATTTAGCAAAATGTATTTGAATTTATGAATGAAAAGGCCCTTGAGAAGTAGCACATGCAACATCCTGATTAGATTAATTCAAACTTGTCTGCTCCATTATTATTATTAACTATTTCACTTTTGAATGAAACTTGGCATGTTGATGATTCTAAAAAACACCAAAACATACATTTATTGCAAAATGTAAAGTAACACGTGAATATTGAGATTTTGTTCTTTGTGATGTATTGTATCAAGTCTGAAAAAAACATTTTATTCCTTTTTCCCCCACCTCTTATTGAATTAGGGGATTGAAAATGCATTACATGTGTCTCTGATTTTGCTATTTGTGTTTTTGATAAGCATACCCAAAACAGATGTTTGTCATGTTCTTATAGATGTGGTGTCACTATTTTGCATTGCCGTGTTGAAGCCCAGAGTTGCCAAGTCTGCTACTTTATCAACCTTGGGCATCGCCTGTAAACTTTGACATACTTTGATCCTGAGCGGCAACTTTCACAGAATTGATTTTTGCACGCTTTTCAGATTTGATCCAATAACAAATAACTGCTAAAAATGACTATAAGTACTTTTAAAAAACTCTGATGCTGCTTGTTTTGCATATTGCACTTTAAAAAATCTGGCAACCCCGGCAGCAGTGTCCAGTGTTTAGCATGCAGCGCACAGTGAGGCAGTAGCAGCAACAGCAGAGGAAGTGCACTGGGCCAACAGGAACACAGCGGCGTCTGAGGCTGGACCAGGGCACACAGGAGCTCTTCTCATGCCCCTCAAACCCCTTCTTCTCTGGGCTTTGAATGGTACGTCTGTCCTCTGCTGCTCCTGGCTCTTCCATTCACTGTGCAGGTGCCCGGGGCAGAAAGAGATTTTTATGAACGCCCTTTACAGGTGCTCCGGGCTAATTGAGTTGACCTGGTTAGCATTAGCTTTGGAGTTTGACCTTAATGCGTTATTTATGTGAGAATAATTGCCTTTGCGTGAAGTATTTTAATCTGACAATTCTGCTGCCACAAGAGAGATTTTAGATGGTTTACACTGATATGAATCATTTACAGCATCAAGATAATACCAAAATTAAAAAATATGAAGCAAATCTTGCCCAAGCACTGCAATATGTTTTGGTTAGTTTTCTCACTCAACATTCTCTATTATGTTTTTCACCTAGAAACAAGCAATTGTCCATGTTGGGCTGAAAAAAAGTGCCTTTAACTGACTGAGGATGGTCACTAACAATTTGAAATGATAAGAGCTTAATTTGATTGATATGAACACTAATTACATAGCAATACATTTGTGATTTCAGCAGGTTCAAAAACGGTCCAGTTGAGAGATTGCATTGGCGCTGTCCATGGTGCTGAATCTCCCGGCTGCTCTCCATACACTTTCTACTGTTTCAAATTCCACATGTATTACCTTGAATAGTAGATTTGTCCTTGTTCTTAAAGAGCATTCAAACTTGTTTATTTATAATTTGGGATTTGTGAATATCATTTTTACAGTTTTTGATGTTTTCAGTTAATTTCTCAATCAAGGCTCTGCTCTTATTGGTTTATGCTGCATGTCCCACGTCTTCAATTTTTGTTTGAATAGAAATTGGGACTTGGATTTGTGGTGAGACACTTGAGATTTGATCTAGACTGGGTACTAAAAAATCACATGAGACTTGACTTGGACTTGAAGTAAAAGACTTGTGACTTGACTTAGACTTGGCAACACATGACTTGAGATGTAACTTGGACCTGAAGTTAAGGGCTTGAGACTTGATTTGGACTTGAAATGAAATACTTTGGACTTGACTTTGATTTGGGACCAAAAATCTTGCGACTTGACTTGGACTTGAAATTAAAGACTTGGGCTCGACTTGAAGCGTGTGGTGAAAGCCTTGCAGTTTGACATAGCCTTGCAGAGACTTGTGGACAGAAACTTGAAACTTCACTTGGACTCATAGACAGAGCCTTGAAACTTGACTTGAAACTTGACTTGAACCTGTGGTGAGAGACTTGAGAGTTGACTTGGACTGGTGTATAGAGACTTGAGACTTGACTTGGATTCATTGTGAGACTGTAGATTTGACAGGCTTGAGACTTGATATAGACTTGTGATGAATGGCTTGAGATTTGACTTGGACTTGAACTAAAAGACCTGAAGCTTGACTTGGATTTTACTGTAGACCAAAATACTTGAGACTTGACATGGACTTAAATTGGAAGACTTGATTCTTGACTTGAGACTTGAAGTGAAAATCTTCTTACTTGTCTCAGACTTGACACACTTTGGAATTGCGAGACTTGAGACTTGATGTAGACGTGGAATGTCAAGACTTTAGACTTGACTTGGACTCCTAGTGACAGACTTGAGACTTGACTTAGACTTAAGGACCAAAAAACTTGACACTTGAATTAGACTTGAAGACAAGACGACTTGTTTTTAATCATCACTGATCTGTTTAGTTCCTTTAAGTGGACAAGTTTACAGTCAATTCTGTTTTTTTTGTCTTATTGCTCAAGCTTACATTACCAGTACATTACATTTATATAGTCTTGGTAGTACATTGTGATGGTTGTGAAGTGTTAGTGAAGCCAGCTCAGGTTTGGCTCGTGCACACGGCCTCACTGAGCGTGCCCAGAGTGAGCGATGAGACTCATATTAGATTGTGTGCGCTTAAGTGGCTGTGATTAGATAAACGTGTCTGGAGCAGTGGAGCTCTTTTCACTTTACAGTCCACTCTCACACAATCAAACCAGAGTCAGAGCCATTTTTACCCTCTATGCATATTTAAATGTGGCTGCTTGAAATGCGGCTCAGAACAGCGCTTTCATTTGTTAGCCTTCTAGGATAGCTGTATTTATTTCCTATTTGTTTCATACTGAACTCTAAATATGTTGTGTGAATTACAAACATAAATAGGTAAATTATGTATTACCATAAATAATGTGTGTAATAAACAAGAGGTTTAACTTCACACTAACACCTTAATGAAATAGTGTAAATATCTAAACTTTCTTTGAACTATTTGGTTATGCTTTCTTAAACCGCTTTGACTTCAGTCTACAATGAGTCCCAATTCAAACTGAATCTGTTTTAGAAGTTTTTGGAGTGGGGCTTGGCAGTTAATTAAAAGATCGAGAGATCGCTGTTCAGTCAAATTGTCAATTATTTATGTGGGCTTTTTCATTCAGGAGCTTTACAGCTAGTCCTCTGTTTGGATCAGTAGTTAGGTGTTGGAAGAAGAAGCTTGATTGTTTTTTTATGTTAAATGACAGAGATTAGCTGATTTTTACAATGCAAACACGATTTATGTGTTAAATCTGACGACTTCAACACATGTCTAATACCGTCATGTATTCATTTTGTTTGCAGTTACGGGCAGTAAACGTGAAACTAGAGAAGACCACCCAAGCTCAGCCAATCAGAGAGCAGCATTCGGCTCTAGATTGTAACTAAAAATCTTCATTATTCAGTTCAGAACAGTGCTCCGTGGTCTACATTTTTCACAAAGTGCTCCATAGATAGACTTTTTAACACAAAAGTAAAAAAGTTAGCTACCCCAACTTTAAAGGTCTGTTGTTCATATTTTGTTTTTGAATTTTTTTTTAATCTAAGCTCAAAATCTATCAATAACTCTTTGTGAAACCGAGCTTTTGTAGTTTTAGCCTCTGATATGCTCTGCTTATAAGTACAAGCTCTGTATCTGCATTTACTTTTACTGTCTTGTGTCTCTGGCCTGGATCTATATGAAAAAATATCAGGAATTTGTTAGATTCTGACTATTTGTGTCAAGTTAAATCAAAAGTTAAATCAAGTTTCACAGAGAAAGCAGAATTCCTAAAGAAAAAAATAGTATGAAAGCTTTATTTTAAGCCTGAACCTAACCAATAGCTCGATAGTTTCCTCTTGTGTGATAATTGGAGAAAATGTATTAATAAAGTCTACCTATTAAGGGGTTATTAAGTTTGTTAAGTAATGAAGATGCCGTTAAGATGTAGTGAAGTGGAACCAATGTTTAGGACATTTATATGATGCCATACTAAAGATATTTACACATTTAGATATAACTTGGCTGTTTAATATGTTTAAGTGCGTAGTCTCTTTCAATCTCTCTTAATATATACATTTTAAAACCAATATCATATAATATATAAATGCTATGTTATAATATTTATACAAAGAAATATATACCTAAACATCTGAACTCTAGATTCACATTTTTGATTACAATTCCATTCGCTTTCTCTGCACAGCTTTACAGTGAGCTTTATTATGGCACACGTTGTAAACACACGAAGCAGAGCTGGTTTAAGGCAGATGAAAGCCGGTCCCAGTGTGAGTGGAACGGCCTGTCTGGTCTGGCCCTGTCACAGCCTCGGCTCCGCTCTGACGTCTGAAGGCTGAGCAGGAGCTGGAGGTGCTTGAGGAGAAAATTGCGGCGGCTCACAGCGCTGGAGTGAAATAGCATTTTGTCTCACTCAAGATGGATTCCACAGTGAGATTTCAGACCAGCAGAACACAATCAAAATGGAGAAGCCCGAGCAGAGCAGAGCAAAGCGGAGCAGGGCTTTGGGGAGTGGACACTGGACTGACAGAAGAATTACTCTGTGTATTATTAAAAGGTGTTAGAGCTTGTCCTACCAACTATGCACATTTAGGGCTTCCTGTTTAGGACTGGGCAATATTGTGATAATAATTGAATCGTGAGCTCATTTCTATGACTTCGATTATCTTATTTGATGAAATAGTCATAGTGTGGTTTCTCATTTCTCTATTCAGAGGCATTTGATTGTTTAGTA
Organism: Mugilogobius chulae; assembly: GCA_038363315.1. Classification (NCBI taxonomy): domain Eukaryota; kingdom Metazoa; phylum Chordata; class Actinopteri; order Gobiiformes; family Gobiidae; genus Mugilogobius; species Mugilogobius chulae. The sequence continues at coordinate 28,695,626 of CM076415.1, forward strand.
TTTTTCTGTGAATATTTCTCCAGCCTACTTCTCCTAGCTGTAGAATCCACTTCTTTATAGCAACTTTAGGCCGCTTTTAAAAAATTATCTTATGAATTCTGAAGGTCGCAAGTTATAATTTTTTGGGCTGCGCGTTCAAGTAATAAAAAATGAGAATTTTAGCAATTTTTCTGGTTAAATTTGCTAAAATATATACATTTATGTTTTTTTAAACATATTATCATGTCTAAAAGCAGTTTTCAAATTCGATAGTTAAAGTTAAGTGCCAAAAAAAAAGTTTTTTTTTCAAGACTTGGTCGCTTACTTTGCTCTGACAATCTGACTTTGTCCTGCTTTGAATGATTGACAGTGGGGTTTAACCAATCACAGTGAAGCAGCAACTTCCAAAAAAAAAAAAAAAAGCTGATTTTATTCACCTGCAAAAAACAAAAAAGGAAGTCTACAAGAATTGTGATAAAAATCAAAATCTTGATCTGGAGATCTAGAGTAGTGCATATATTTTAAATTATTTTAAAAAGCCTGACTAAAATGGTTTCTGAAGTCTTTGAAAGACAAATAATTGTCTGGATTCTTTGTGTAGTGAGAAGTGAGAAAACGCTCTGCACAAAAGAAAAACAGAATTTCTTTCGTGCCTAATTTTTCTTTGTTTTTTATGCAGTATAGCTGATGTATGCATTTAGGACCTGAATGACACTACTTTGAGCATGTTTTGGGGTTTAGCAATTCCTCTTAAATCTTTTCAATTCACAAATGTTCTTCAAGTCAGTCCTAAGAATCACACAACTGCATTTCTTCAGGCCTGAAAACCGCCCATAGTCTGCTCACTGGCCGGGCTACAGTCCTGTGCACCAGTCAGACACTGGGAGCCTGCAGAATGTGTTGTTGTTTTATCTAGGTCAGTGCTTACAACAGCTGTGCATTATTTTGCCTCCTCTCCTCTCCTCTCCCTCCTTCTGTCTTCCGCCTAGCTTCCTTTTGCATACCTAATCACCAAAATGCATATGTAACAGACGCACATTAAGCCGCCCGCTTCTTCCGAAACTCTCCGGGGGGGATATTAAATCACGTTGAATTGTAATATTTGAGGAGGATTGCGTGGGTTCATTGAGACTATGCCTTTAACGGCGCAGTTCTACCTGGAAACAGTGGCCGGCGGTGTGGTTGATAAGTGCCGCAGCCCCACACTGCAGCAGGAGGAGGGAGATTGCCATTATGGTGTGTTTAGAAGGCGTGATGGAACGTGACCTCCCGAGCAGAGCTGTCAAGTCCAGCAGAACAGCACCTGCTCGGGTATACATTTTTAATCTGTTTTGACCCACAGATCAGCAGAATTTGTGAACTTAAAGGCCTGAAGTAACAAGGTGGCGTAGGTTCAAGTGCACACGATAACGTCTCATGTTTTCTGTTTATGACTTTGTTTGATGTGATTGTCGCAATGAGAAGTATTTATTATAGCTTAATAAGTGTGAAGTTGCAGTCAGTGCAAAAAAATTTAAAAGAGGATTGGTTGAAAACTACAGAAGGTCCTAAGACAGCTATCTATGTAAAATAAAATGATCAACAATGGATAAACAATACATAACTGGTGCATTTTTTCTGACAGTTTATATAAAATTTGATAAAATTATCCGTTATCGTTAAGTATTATTAGTTGTTTAATTATGCATTTTATGTAATATATGAAGCAATAAAAGGTCATATTATAAACACCCATAGGGATTTCAGAAATTCAGATATTAAGAGTATAAAGACATGTCACAGACTAGCCAGTTATGTGCTAAATCAAATCCATAACGCAATTGTTTTCAGTTTGAAAAGCACGTCTATAATGTAAAATTCACCAAAGCTTCTTTATAACTTCGGAGTTTATAGAGCTGTAAGAACAGATTTTAAATAAAAAATGTAGGTCTTATGCTCACTCACCAAATAGCGGGTTAGCCCTGACGATGTTTTGTTCAAGTGACATACTGTTCCTATGTCACATTTACCGCTCATGTCAATATAACGACAGTAGCTAGCACTTGCGCTTTTTCAAGGTTCAGGGTTCGATTTTCGAGCTGTTCAGCCTTCTTTGTAGAGTTTGCAAGTTTCTCCCCGTGTCTGAGTGGATTTCCTCTGGTCGCCCAGGTTGCCACCATCAACCGAAACATGAACATTAGGAAAAATCTTCCACTGAAGGCCCCGGCTCAAATGCAGAGATTGAATGGGTCAAATTCAGAGTTCAATTTCTTTAAAAATCAAGATTATTAAATAGATGACAAATGTTGAAAATGCTAAGTCAAATTGTACCATATATAGTGGTGTAATAATTACTAAATCACTTTTTCTTTATAGCTTGTGATGTTGATATCCTGTGAATTCATAACTCGTCAGTGTAAACCCCAAAACCAATACCAACTAGCAAAACTTAAATCGCAAACCGCCCTACTTAAAGGTTTTCTGGGGAAATTTTCCAAATTACGAATCATCCAGTTTTTAAAAAATGATGCCTATATGGTCCACTGCCCTGTGCCACCTCCTCCTCTGTTTACTGATCCGGTAAATTAAGTTAGGAACACATTGAGTTTGATTGACAGGCTAACAGGCCAATAGGAAACGAGACAGCCTTGTTTTCTATTGGCCAAAGTTTACCTGACTCCTCTTCTTGTTTTTTGTAGTACGTAACTGTTGCAAATCTATACAACAAACAAACAAAAACATTAAAGCTCCTCTATACAACCTTTAAAACCTAAGAATAAGAACATTACTTTACCAATCATTCTCCTTTAATCCTTCGTACCTTCTCCATTTGACCCTGCATGTTACCTGTAGCTGCTTCTTCATTGGCACAGTGAAGGCAGTGCCCCGCAAATTGCCTGTAGGATGAGTCTTGACATGCGTGAGCTCCTGTGGGACTGTGGCTCTCTCTTTGCATGTGGTGGAAGGGAGTGATGCATGTTGACAGCCTCACTCTGCCCGGTTTGATGTGCAGAATTAACATAATATTACTGTATGCATGAAACAGCTGTGACAGAAGGAGATTGTCTTTCTGAAGCGGCACTGGTGCGGTGGTGGTGGTGGTGGTGGTGAAGCAGCAGCAGGCGAAGCTCCAGTGCAGTGAAGAACAGGTCAAGTGCATAATCCAGTGGTTCACAGTCTTTTACAGTTGGTGTTCCCAGAAGTAGTTGTAATTTTTTGTATATACATATTTTTTTCTTATAATAAAAAAAACTTGATCAATTAATTGCAACTATTGAAATAATTGCCAACTAATTTAGTAACTGAATATTCGCTAAATGGTCTTTATGGGCTTCTAAACATGCCTAGAGATAAGAAAAGCCATGCTAACAGCCAGGACTTGTATAATGTGTATTTTTATGTTTTTGATGTACACACTGATTTGCTTGTACATTCACAAACCCAGAATGATAAATTCACCTTGCATTCTAACCAACTAATTAGGGCTGTGCCATTAATCGAAAAATCGAGAGATCGAGATCGAATCGAAACGAATCGTCAATTATTTGGTGGTGGGTTTTGAATCGAAAGATCGAAAACCGAACTTTTGTCGGTCTTCGAGACAGAATAAAGATATACAGCTTTAAAAAAAAAATCATAAATGGGACATAATAAAAGTTTTAGTTTCGTTTATCTTCATGAATGGCATTTTTCACTTGTTTTTGAAAAGGTTAAGCTAAATCGAATCGAAAATCGAGATCGAGCGATATGAGAAAAAAAAATCGTGATTATATTTTTTCCCAGATCGCCCAGCCCTACAACTAATAGAATAATTAAAAGAATAATTGCCCAAATAATTGATTTGCAAAATATGCGTTAGTTACTGCCCTACAAATCAATAACACCTGTGATATCAGAGGTGTGTTTGTTTGTTTTTGCCACCAACTGGTCTTAATATAGCATTAAATGTTTGGGAACACTAATTTATAAGTGAGGTTTTCAATGTATTTTTTTGGGTAATAAAATGGAGAACCTTTTTTTCTTAAATCTAGTGTTCACTGCAAAGATTTTGGCCTAATGGGATCATATATACAGTATAAGACTGTTTTTTTTGTCATATTTTATCTGTGGAATTATTAATCTTAAGATGGTTGCAGACTCATTGTGTGATGGTTCATGTAAGCTGGGGTAACATCAGGCTCTTGGCTCCATGTGGTGCAAACGATGTTAATTTACTTTCGTAAGTGTTAGTAAATGACAGAAAAACAGGGAAATATGTCTCTCTTCCCAGCATAGCTCTTTTGTCATTACTTGAAGATGTACTGTTGTTTACATGCTTGATAGAGATCAGTCAAACATGCACAGAACAAGTGTGACTCTGGTTTATGGACTTACAAGCAGGGCAGAAGATCTAGGAGCTTTTGATACCTCAAAACCGGGAAGTTTGGAATGGCGTCTTTTCTAATGCTCATACGGGAGGGGCGATTGTCGTAACATAAATACAAATCCAAGAAAGTCCATTTTGTCCATTTATGTCCTTTTTAATAAAATCAAGATAATTCAAAGGACAGAAATGTCAGTTCCAACACAAACCTAGCAGCTGTCTTTGATTTGTCTGTTTCCAGGTCAAAGATATCTGATCACATCCACCGGAGCCTTGTACATTTTGGACGTCCTGCCTGAGGATGGGCTGAACAACTACCGCTGCACTACGAGACACCGCTACACCGGAGAGACGCGACAGAGTAACAGTGCTAGGCTCATCGTCTCAGGTCAGATATGACTCCTGCTGCTCTGGTACTCAACAGGGACTGAGACGGAATGATGACTGTAGAATACAATCAGAGCATTTGTTTATGTGCATGACTATATTTGAGGTAACCGTATATTTAGATTAGATGTTATTATAGTTTATTTAAAAACTAAATGTTTGAGTCGCTTTGAACTAGTTTTGAATTATAATTATGCTTAAAGAGACTGAACAACTGCAGCAGTGGTGTTCTCCCTACAGCTGTTTGTGAAAATACACATCAAATCAAACCTAAAACTGAATTTTATTTTCTTATTTTTGCTGATTTTTTTCCATTAGAAGAAGGCACTAAAATACTATAGACATTTTGCCTTGGCCAGTAATGTAATCAGACAAGATTTGAGAAGATTTCCACAGTCTTGTAAAATATTTTGAATAAGATCATGTTGGCTTCAGTTGCCAATTGGTTGTGGAAGTTGTATCCTCAGCCTCTATCATAACATTAGAACAGTTTTTTGTTCTTAAAGAATTGAAACAAGGTGAACTGTCATAGCACAGCTCACATTTTAATTAGTCATTAAGTGATGCAAAAAACAGCATATGAAATAAATACATAAAATGTTTCTAGTTTGACGAGGAGCGTATGTAGCTGAGTTTTGTCGCCGAGTTCATGGGCCACCAATATTACTGTTTTCTGTGCTTCTTCCACATATCCAAATATTTCATAGACAGAAATAAATCCTGACCTCCAAACTAATCAATATTAGATTATGACTTTTCCACAGCTGGCATCTCTGCTCTCATTAACACTAAGTGTCCTCCTCAGACCCCACCAATGCTGAGCCAAGCATCCTGGATGGCTTTGACCACAGGGAGGTGATGATAAATCACAGAGTGGAGCTGCCCTGTAAGGCCGCGGGCTTCCCCACGCCCAAGAACCGCTGGCTCAAAGACAACAGCCCCCTGGAGCCCGACATGCGCTTTCGGCAGACAGTCTCTGGTCTCCTCATCGAGAACACCCAGCCCAGCGACGCAGGGACTTACGTGTGCGAGGTGTGGAACAGCTATGGCAACGCTGAGGTGGTGGGACGACTCTATGTTAAACGTGAGTATGGCTAGAGTTGCTGTAAATTTTTTACTTTGCTGTAAATTTTTTTTATTTTTAGGCTTGAAAACACTATACCTGTCTTAGAAATGTTAAAATAAAACGAGCTCCTATTTAAAGTGCTTGGAATGGTTCTAATGTTTTGCTAACTTATCTAATGTTGCGTTGAGACTGTTACATCAACATCGCCCTTATGCTTCTATTTGGACGTCAGTACTTTCAAAGCTAGACCATCTGTTCACAAGTTCTAAATTCCCATTCAAATTCTATTTTTTTCTTGTCATTTTAATGGAAGTAGAATCATAACTCACAAATCTAGTTTTACTGTTTACCAGAAAAAAATCTGCTGGAATTGAAGCTCTAATTTTCATTTTGCAGGGCTTGTTTCCCTTATAATCAGAGTAAATCAGATACCAGAAATCAGATATCAGAGTCTCAGCTTCACTGAGATTCCAGTGATTTGTTGGCACTCCAAAGAATTTTTGAAATGGGGAACATTTGTGTCTAACATTATATGAGAAACCTTTAGGGATTTCATCAACAGCACATGTCAGTCTCATTTTGTGTTTACATGTGCATCCTTGTGACCTTGCAGAGCCCCTGAAGGTGGTGGTGAGCCCCCGGAAGGTGAAGGGCAGTGTTGGGGGAAGGTGTCTCTGTCCTGTAGTGTGAGTGGTTCAGAAGAGTATGAACTGTCCTGGTATCGTAATGGAGAAATCATCTACCCCAGTAACAACGTGCGCTTCACTGGCCTCAACCGAGAGAACCTGATCATGGAGGCATGTCCAAGAGCGACGGAGGGGCCTACCAGTGTTCGCCAGGAAGGCCAAGATGTCCGCCCAGGATTTTGTGCAAGTCATTCTCGAGGGTATGTTTACAGACTGGTTTTAGATCATACAATCAAGATAGGAGAACTGTCACTGTGCACTCTGCACAGTAAATTTGTACTGAAGCAAAGTGGGTTTTATTATCGGTACATGAAAAACTAGCCCTGTGAATGTACTAACTTAATTGCAAATTTAAAGGATTTTAAGCATTGTAGTATTTTTGCAAACTTCTGTATTTGCATTTTGAACATTTTCATTCCTATGTGTCTCTCTAGAGGTCTGAACACTGTAAAGATGTCATCTGAAACCATCAGACTGACACAAAGGCACACAATTAGAGTGATTGTAGGCCTCACCACAAAAATACATTCACATCCACCCTTAGCCAATAGCTTACATTGGGCAGCGTTACTCCGGCAACAGTCTCCTGTGGCCTCAGGCTGGAAAAAGCACATATTGATCATCTATAATCATGTGGAGCGGAGCGAGATTATCAGAGCTGCTGCAGGAGGACAAGACTCTGTCTTTGTGTTCGTCTGGGAAGAATCACTGTTCATTATGTCTCATACACATCTGTTATATTTACATCACATCCAATGCCAGAATGTGCATAACTGTTTTACTGTATGTTCTTATTGCAATGAAAGTTTTTTTTTTTACCTTTTAGCAGACCAATAATTGCTGATTAACTAAAATCGAAGAGCTCTCTGTCAGTCTGCCGCAGGGCACCTATACACTGTAAACTTACCACCAGTGGGTGTAACGGGTGAATGAAATATAGTCACTTTTAGTGTCTATAGCAGAGTGGTTAGAGCTCTGGTTTCCCAACAAGGAGATTGTGGGTTCAATTCCCTGGTTGAACCATACCAACATCTCATGATCTCTCTGGGTGGGGTTTGCATGTTCTCTGTGTGGTTTCCTCCCACCTCCAAATACATACATGTTCAGTTTTGGGCAACACTGACAATTCTCCCAGTGAATGAATGAGAAGTGAATGGTTGTCTGTCCTAACCTACGCAAGTTGGTCACTGTACAGGGTTTCCCCGCCTAAGGCTAAATTCAGTGGGTAGACTCAATACCAAGACCCTATGAAATATAGATATGATGAATAGCTTGAGTGTCCAAATAGCGTGAGCAACAACAACAGTATCTTTTTATTATTAAACCATGCTAAATCTGTGCTAGACCACTACAACCACATTCTAAATATATGTTATTCTTGAATTGTTAAACAGTTTGCACTTTGAACAAATTCTACTACTGTATTGAAGAAAAAACTAATTGCAATTAATGCTTGTCACGAAAATCTCAGATCCAAAATATTTAGCTTCATGCTGAATATACTGTATGTCCAAACTGTGATGCAGTGCCATATCTAGACCTCACCTCTCGCTTTCTCTCTCTCTCTCCAGATGGCACTCCCAAGATCCTTGCTGCGTTCAGTGAGAAGGTGGTCAACCCCACGAGCCAGTGTTCCTGATGTGTAAGGTGAAAGGCACACCCCCGCCCGCTGCAGCTGGATTCTGGACGATGACCCGGTTATTAAGGACAGCCACCATCACCTGGGACATTACGAGACTCACGAGGGACACGTGCTGAGTCAACTAAACGTGTCCCACACCCAAGTGACCGACGGGGGTGTGTACCGCTGCACCTGTGCCAACTCCGCCGGGGCCGCCTTCCACCAGGCTCGAATAAACGTAAGAGGTGCTTGTCAAATCAGCTCCTCCAAGAACAACATTACACATACATGTCTGTCTGTGTGACTGAGACACGAGAGAATGGGAATTATGAATGTGTATTTTTAGGCATGGTTATTCTCTGATAAGTTTTATCCCAGTGTTCTTCCATTTGATAGGATTTTTATTCTTTAAAGAAAAATTTATCACAGCAAAGACATTTATCTTTACTACGACAAAACTGATTGTATGTTGTTTTAGTTTAAAAAGTGGATACAGTGCCTGACTATACCTGACTAGTAAGAAAAGTGGATAGCAGGCATGTTTTTATTCTCCATTCGGTTACAAAATGAAAGCTACAAAAAATGTTTTTAAAGGAGACATGTTTTGCTAAATTAATTTGACGTTTTTACTTACTCAATGTTGTATTTAGATTGATTCATGCAGTCATTCTGTAATGTCCTGCATTTCGGGATCAAGTGCTTCAAAAATGTCTATTTTCACCATAGACCGTAGAAAGAGGTCACAAAGTCACGGCTTTTGTCATCATATTCCAAATAGAAAGTTGCCAGGAGCGCATGTCGGCTCACTCAGCTGTTTCTCATTCACTTTCTATTGGAACATTTGTGTCTCTTTCTCTGTGACCACTGCCATCAAACTCATCATTTGATTAAAATGCTCTAAAAATATTAGTCCAGCTGGATAAAGTTTTTGCAAGCGACGAAATCAACAAAGTCTCTTTTAAGATATAGAAATAATTCTACTTTATGATTAGAATTAATGCCTCCCCTGACCCTTCCCCCAGGGCTCCCCTGCAAAAGAGATTCTGAATCTCAGTGGGACTTCCCTGGTTAAATAAAGGTCAATAAAAAAAAATAAAATAAAAATAATCAGTCTATTCAGAGTTTACCTATTTTTGACCTGGGCTCTATCTGAATCAGGTGTTTTTATTTCACTACTGTTTTATAAATCACACATTTGCAATAAATGTGATCTATGATTTTACCTACCCCGGCCCCTACACTCACTTACTTCTCTAGTAACATGTCTTTATTCCAAAATGTTAGACTTTGGTCTAATAAATAAAATTTCAGTCAAATTTAACAATGAAAAAGTTCCTGCCTTTGAATTCTCCACCTCAGTGGTCCTATTTTTAAAGCTGGGTACTGTACAAATGTTTTATGTTGCAAAACAGAAAATCATTGAAAATATATGTCTAGTTACTTCCCTAGCTCTCACAATAAAAGAGCTAGGAAGTAGATAAAGACAAATTTTGACTAAATAAAACAACTAAAAAAAGTTAGGTATCTCAGATTTAAACCGTGCAAACAAAATGTAAACTAACTAACTAAAACCATAACATGTCTCCTTTAAAAAGTCATCTTAAAAAGTTAGCCAAAATATTGTTGCTTTACATGCATCTTTTTGCTGCTTAAAGGCTTAATTCAAAATGAATTGGTAGAAAATGCAAATTCCTCTACAGTATCTTTCTATGTTATCTTTATGTGTGGGATGTTTGAATGTCTGTGTTTACTTTAGCAATTCTAGATCAGATGTAGCTACGCAGTTGTGTTTTATTCCTTCAAACAGAACAGCTTTTAATAACGCTACGAATGTATTAGAAGCGCTGTACTGAACGCCTTCATTGGCTTTAAATATTGTGTTTTCCCTCAGATGGTTAGCTCATATTTAATCTACTTTGCATTTCACGCCTTCTCCTCTCCGCGCTGAGCAAACCACAAAAGGATTAGCCAGCAAATCTCCCATGTACAGTCTTTTAGTTACAGGTGCTCGCTGTAAGTTTGTAGACACACAATTCATGTTTTGTGACTCGAACACATCCAAATGCCTATGTACCAAGGTAATGTCTCTAATACGTGTCTCCCTTTAGGCCGCGCGAGTATCCGACCGTTGAAAAACATTACAGCAATTGCAGGAAAGGACGCCTTCATCCACTGCCGCGTGATCGGTTACCCGTATTACTCCATAAAGTGGTACAAGAATTCGCCCTGCTCCCGTTCAACCATCGGCAGAGAGCGTTCGAAAACAACGGGACACTAAAGCTGACCAACGTGCAGCAGGTGGACGCGGGAGAGTACAACTGTAAGGTGATGGTGCAGCCCAACAAGATGGACTCCCAGAGCGTGCATCTCAGAGTGAGAGGTAACCAAATCATTTTGTAGTAGAGTCTGATAGTTTATGTTATTCATGTCTTTGTTGATTTCATTGGTAACAAAAATACATACAGCGAAACTTCACGACATTACAACTTTCTACAGGCCAATAATCAAATTGATAGTGTGTGAATGCATTTTTTGTGAATTATAAAAAGGTTATTGGGGCTAGTCACTGATAAAAATCATCACTAAAATTCTCTTTTAGATATATACCTAGATATTGTATTTTAGGTATTGCGCACAATGTCATTAATATTAAAAGCTGACTTGTGCCCACTATCTGCCTTATGACACCATCAAATTCTAGATCAGTGTTTCCCAACCAGCGGTATGTGGACCCCAGGGGATAAGCAAACATTTACTAGGGGGTACTTGGGATGTTTGCAGATTTAAGAAAGGTAGAAAGGTATTGTAATGCAAAAATATTATTTGCAGCACATGTCACATGTTAAGGGACAATTTCAGACATGGAATATATGGAAAAAATAAAAAGTAATGGCTATAAACAAAAATATATGAGTAAAGATTAAATACCCCTAAAAATACATGACCTGGGGAATATTTCGTGTGTGAGATCGAGATTAGGGGGTACTCAAGACGAAAAAGGTTGGGACAGACCAACAACTGTTTTAGACCACAACTAGTTATTTTCTAATCCTGGGAAATGCATCTGATTCTATTGTATAGATTGTAAAGGGCCGTTTATTAGACAGAGAACCATAGGCTATGGATTTTTAAAGATTTCTAATTCTAACTTTTTGAAGCACTTGGGCAGCTTGGCAATCCACAGTTGACACTGACAAATGGAAAAAACCAACATGAACACATTTTCACATTCACATTTTGGAATTCTATGATGTCATAATGCCAAGGCAAGTGGAAGTTGTTTGATTAATGACATTGTACTTGAACTTTTTTGAAAGATTTCCATTTGTATCTTGAAATATATCTAAAAATGTTATTTCACTAAGTTCAAATCTGTTGATTTTTGCAGATGAATAGACTCATTAACCATTTAGATTGAAAAAAAAAAAAAAAGATTTAAACAATAATCATTTTAGCTGCCCTTCACCTTTAAATGTCATTGGCCCATGAAATGATGTGATGTCATGTGAGCAGAAGCCTATCAGCTGTTTTCCTGTCATGGTTTATTTGTTTATTTATACATGTTAGTCCCTTGAGACTTGATGTCTCTGTTTCATGAGGGGCCTGTTCAATAACAGCAGAGACAGAAGGCACAGATTGGGTTGGGCTAAGAGCTAATAAATGAAATATATTCTTCTCCTCTTTTAAAAGCTGGCTTAATCTCAAAATTGCAAAATAGCATAAAAATTAAGATGAACTGCAGCTTTTTTATATTAGATAATTTTATGTTCTTTACTACTTTTCCATAGACATTTCATAAAAATGTCCCATTCAGTTCACAATTAATGTGACTAGTGTGTAATTGGATGATTATTACAGGGTAATAGGCCTTGTCACTAATCAAGAGTCACGTTTAAATTTGTGAATTTCACTTTTGTGGCCTCAGTGCAGTTTGTTGTAAATGCAGCTTCTAGGTCCAAAGTGAGACTGCTGTAAGCTGTCTGCATTTAATGAGAATGTAACACTGTTATCATGCTAGGTGTTGTTAGCTTTACTACGATGACAAAAAACTATTAATATCAGGGTCAGTTGTTTATGTCGCAACATTTCTAGTCAATGTGAAATTCTCATGTTTGACCAATCCTGCAAAAAAATAATGTTACATTTTCTTGAATTCATACATGTTAACTTGGTTTAGCCTGTCAGGTAAAATTACCCATTAGTGGATAAAGATTATCTGTATTTATTCAGATGACATACAATTACAAAAGAGTTATTTTTTTAAGAAGAACATTGTCTGTTTTCTTATTTTTAGTACAAAATGTGTTGTTCCATTGGCAGATAATTTTACTTTTTTAAAATAGTAAACTTTGTGCTTTACACAAAAAAGTATATGATAAATGCAGCCACTGTGTTTTACACCGAATAAAACTGAATTTTAGTTCTAAACAGGAGCCAAATGCAACTCTCTGATTGGCTGTGCTTGGATGGTCCACTTCCCCAAGCACAGCTTGTTGTTTGTAAAATTGCAACCAAAATGAATACATGTTGCTATTAAAATTGTGTTTTTGAGTGGAAGTTGTCAGATTTAAAACCTAAATTGTGTTTGCAGTGTGAAAATCAACTACCCCACCTTTAACTGCTAAACTCAAGATTAAAAATGTTTAGTTCATTGAATTTTAACTTGCCTTCTCATTAGAAAGGTATCTTTACCTATGTATTGTGTCATTTTTAAATAATGTATCCTAAAACACCTTCTCTTAGCACTTGTCAAACTTGAGAACTTTTTTTTTTTTAATAATTAGTTGCGTTTAATCAGTTAACTTGTTGCAGCTCTAATCAGTTATAATAAATAAGTAAATAAGATGCAGTAGTTTATATTTTTTGTCTTCATTTTGACATAGGAGTACTGGCTTTTGCTTCCGTGACATCATCCTACTTTAGACTTACAAAAACACTATCAAACCTAAGCTGATTCAGGTTTTCCCTTGCATCAGCACATCAAACCACATAATGACGTCTGTACTAAACATCTTGTGCTGCTCTGACTAATCTCCTTTGAGACCTTCCATCACGATTGGAGCGCACCACCAGGTCTCCCCTTCACTCCTCTCCCAGCGCACAGCCCAACGGAGAGACACACATCCAGACTGCAATGATACAGCGCTCTGCTCTTCCCAGTGGTGCCATAGCAAGCCAGTGCATTTGTTAATTTACTCGGCCCATGCTTAAAATGCGGAAGTGTCTTTGGGGATCCCCGTAGTCCATTATCTCCACTTTGTTGTGAATTAAATAAGCCGCTAAAGTGCTGCTTATTTCACTGTTATTTGAACTGGCTGGACACTCAGGCGCAGATGACTGGTGCGATGGAGACTTCTCAGAGAATAATACAAGTGTGTCCATCAGTAGGACTAGTTATGTGAATGAATGAGATACAATTAGTGTGATGGAGTTGATTGTACGTGCTGTGAAAATTATGCAAAATTATGGCCAAAAGATTTTCATCTGCAATTCTACCAAGACATTTTTTGTCAATTTATATAGACCATTTGCACCTACGTCACATGATAACGTGGTGTGCCATGACAGAGGGCAGAAGTGCGTGTACAGCATTACAGGGAGTGCAATGCTGACAAATTCTCACATATTTTTTGGCAAAGAAAGCAATGGATGCTTCTTGCGCATGTTCATTACATTTATCTGTTGAAGTAGGACATCTTTTAGACGCACATGTGTTTGGAAAAGCTAACGAATGCAGTTGGTCCATACCCTCTTCCTCATTCTACGTTTGCCGATTTAATAAAATGTACCAGTTTGCCTGACTTCAATCCTCATGATTTGCACTATTATGTGGTAAAGAGGGTTTTGTCTTTCACTATGACAGATTTAAAAGCATAAAAGAGTTTGGTTTTCAGTAACTTGGCTGTATATCATGTGAGACTACACATAATGCAGGTTGTTTTAGATAATCATTGCATCTTTTTTTTTCAAATGTCATTATTTTTTTTCCTCATTAGCAAGTAGCAAATTGTAATATTTGCAATTTTTTTCACTTGTTCCTGTATCCTGTAGATCCGTAAAAATGTCTTAAAATGTCATATATTGATTATTTTTCTTCGTAGTATTATTTGTTAGTCAGTTCATTGATGTATTTTTTTTTGGTCAAGTCTCCCAGACATGTTTAAAATGTGAACTCTAAACTGAATTCTGTTATTGAATTGTAACTGCAAAACTGGTTGGAAAAATTGCGATTAGATTTTTTTCCAAAGCCCTTGTATGCCTCGGGGTGGCCACAATAAAAGGACAGTCAGTTCAGATGTTGAAAACCTGCGTTGCTAATGCTTTAAATGTTCATTTCTTTACCATAAGCCCAAAGCAGTACTTCTAACTGGATGTTCTCACTGGTTGTTGGTTATTATGTGTATGTGGTTAGTCTGGTTCATTTAGGACCCAGGTCACCGAAAGGCGGACTCCGGTCCGGATCCGGACCCAAGCGCCGCCCCATCCGGACCGGACCGCGTGGTCCTCCTGCCAAACACTCGCAGAAAGGCTGGAGAAGGAAGACGTGATTCTTTAAAGAAGAGCTGTGCAGTGAGCGCATCAACAGACGCGCGCGCACGTCGCCGCTGTGACTCGTCTTTCTCACTTTTGGCGCAGCGCCAGAGACAGAAAAACGCGCTTCACGCCGGTGCGGTGCGGTCTTTGGGTCTGCAGAGTGTATTCAAGTACGCGGTTGAGTGTCCGCGTAATGCACGCGGTACAAAACTGCCGCTTTGACTCGTCCTTCTCCCATTTGGCACCGCGCCAGAAACAGAAAGACGCGGTTTATGACGGTCCAGTCAGATACTTGTATTTAGAGCGCGCGTTTGTATGCTGTGCGCGTGGGTGTGCGTGTAATGAACACGATTCAGAGCGCTGTTTGTATGATTCTTCTCCTGCGTAAAGTTGGAGGGCTATCGCGTGGGTCCTATCTCCAATCAGCCAATCACATGGCTTCATTCAGTGACTGCTTTGGCCAGTGGGACACAGAGAGAGACAGACGTGGTACAGAACAGGCTCGAGTCAGAACAGACTTAGAATAACTTCATCACAGACTCAGTGATCATTTCTGATCAGTGTAAAAACACTTTCTCCTCCACAGCACAGGTCTGATTCAATTTTGATGGAATTTATTCATCCATCAAATACATTTTTAAAAGTGCAGAAGAATAATACATGGAAAACAAGCTTTTATAACATAGAATTATGTGGGATATTGTGAAAAGTGAATATTGTGTAGTTATTTTTAATGTCAAATTTAAAAATGACTTAAAAGAAACTTTGCCGTGAAGTTCCGGACCTTGGCTTGAAAAAATCTCTTCCAACTGGACCTCGATGAAATCTTATTGGTGACCCCTGATTTAGGACCTGAAACATTGTCCCAGCATCACTGACCAAGTGCAGAGAACAAATATACTTTAGCAGTAGTCAGTTGTATCTTGTATGTTGTAGTTAATCATAGTAAGTATCCAAATAAGACACTATAAAATCATCAGCCTCATTTTGAATGCCAGTCACACCAGTCATGTCAATTTTTGCTTTTGGACTCCACTGATGGTTCCTTGTAATCGTGATACTCCCCTCTTTACCTTCCTCCTGACCTCTTTAAAGCATTACAGTGAGATTAGTGTAAAAACTCTAGCTGCCACACAATTGGGGGGGAATTATCTAGTTCATACACTCCTGGCTGCGCTCACATCTTATCTGTCTCCTCCACTCACAGTGCCTCCGTACATCCAGCCCTTTGAGTTCCAGCGCTTCACCATCGGCCAGCGCGTCTTCATCCCCTGTGTGGTCATGTCAGGAGACCGGCCCCTGGATATCACGTGGCAGAAAGATGGCCGCCCTATACCGGTCAGTTTAGGTGTGACTGTGGACAACATCGACTTCACCAGCTCGCTTCGGATCAACAATCTCACTCCGGACCACAACGGGAACTACACCTGTATAGCGCGCAACGAGGCAGCGGTGGTGGAGCACCAGAGCCAGCTCATTGTCAGAGGTGAGATCAGAGTTAATGCTAAGAGCAGGATTAGTGTTGAAATGAGGTGGGACGAGACGAGACATTGGAATTGGATCTGCAAGAATAAAACAAGATGAGATTTTTGGCAGTAGTTTAGTGCTAGACCTTACAATTCTTCTATGTTTTATTCATCCATTCATTCATTCATTGTACTGCCATTGTAACTCTTATTTTTTCTACAAAGTCTTCTTTGTAGGCATTTTAGCACATGAAAGTACCAAAAACTACTGCAAGTCCCCAATTCCCACGGTCTCAATTTAGTGCCATGTTTGTGTTCACACAGCTCTAACTGACTTTAACTGTAGCAAGCAACTGACTTTAATTGCAGCATTTGTATAGTGTTCAACATTTATTTACTGCAAATATGTAGATAGTACTTTTCCTTTTTTGAGTTTTAATCATAAAACTTAACCTGACTCATGCCAGAATGATATGTGTGTCACTCTGAATTGAGTTCTACAATAACTGTATACTACATATTATCAATCTGAATAGACTGTCGCTTAAATCCGTCTTGACGAGTATTTGAAGCTGATTATCAAAATCTTTGGTAATATCAAGGTGGAAAAAACCCTCTATCGTCTTTCCCCATCCATAAGTGCTCAAATTGTTTCTGTGTGAACATTTTTAAAAGTCAAAATAGTCCATCATTCTGCTAATATAAGCCAAAGTTTGTCTGACAGCGCCACCGTGTTTGTTTTGGTTTGAAAGTTCGCTTTTGGCCAAAAAAAAAAAAAAAAGTTACGCTGTAAGCATTCTGCTGCTGCGTTGTGAATGGTCCAGATGAAAGTGGACGTGCTCTCCAGTATCGCGTTGGATTCTCAAGATGTTTTTGAGCGCTAAGTTACATAAAACTGTGAACAATAGAATGCTCAAATAAACATTAATGTTCACAAAAAAAAAACATTTTATGGTAGTTTAATGTAAGGATCAAAAATGTTTTTTTTTTTTTTTTCCTAAATATATTTTTAAGAGAGAAAAAATCGTTTTCCAGCAAAAAAAGTATTGTAAATTCACTTGTGTCACTAAATGATAACACAAGTACTAAAAAGTACCAGGAGAAGGTTGCCTAAAGATACAAAATTTCCTATTGAACTTTAGTGACTGCTAAATGTAAGCCTATCATAACATAGTTCACCTGTGTGCACAATCTTGATCATGCTGGAATACTTATTTACTGCCATATGGTGTTTGTGTGCAGTTCCTCCTCAATTTGTGGTCCAGCCTGAAGATCAAGATGGAATCTATGGGAAAACAGTGACACTTAACTGTTCTGCAGAAGGCTATCCACCGCCCACCATCGTCTGGGAGCACTCCAAAGGTAAGCACACAAACTAACAGCTCAGTTAAAGACATTTTAGCGGTATTGTTGGCTGGGTTGCTGGTTTTCTGCTGGTTTTACTGGTGAGTCAGGCTGAATTGGTTTGGGTTGGTACACTAACCAGCGATTGAGAAGTGTGTTATTTCCAGTTTGGGTTCGACTAGAATGTCAATACTGGCAGCACACAAAACACAACTAATGTTTTTCAATAAAACGGACTAACTATGCTAGATCTTTCTGCTGCAAGCATCTAAAAACACTGATTTTGCATTTCCCAGACGTGTGACATCAAATCAAGCTCCTGTCACATGATTGCTTTTCAAATATATAAAACACTTAAATAACATTCCTTAACTTGCTACACTGAAATGTCACAATGATAAAGTGTTGAGTTTTGCAGTTTTGAACAGGAAGTCTGTGGGCTTGTTTATATTACTGAGCCAGTGTAATCAACTAATTTTACAAAGGACACATTATAAATTGATTATCCATTATCCATCCATTTATAGTATCTAAAAGTAAAAAAAAAAAAATAGAATAGTAATTAAAGTCTGTATATTACATATATATTACATATTTTAAATAGAATTTGTTTTTGAACAAGTTTTTGAAGAAAAGTATAAAGATATGAGGCTTATTTATTTATTTTTATATATTTTTATTGTCTGTCAATTTTAAAATCTGCTAGAGGAGCTTTGACCCCTTCATTTTTTTTATTCAGGAAGTAAAATTTGACTTCTAAGAAATGGCTAAGCTGGGATTTACGGATACCTATTGTGTTTTTTACATATATTCAGTAATAATCTAGAACAAGATAGATCGGTGATTACATTTTGTTTATTAAAGCACAAAATTGATCTTAATTGGTTTAAAAGTATAAATAGGCGCACTGGCTTCCTATCCAATTCTGCGGAAATGATAAGCCACTCTTTATTCTAAAACTTAACTTTAATAAGCAGCACACATTTTTTTGGTGTGGGGGCATAGTTACATGACTTTTTTTTTTTTTTGTAATCACAGCTAAATACAGACAAGTGAGCGGGGATAGGTGGTAAGTAGTAAGTAAAAACAGAAATTTTGCGAGCACTTAAGAATCATGTTTGAATCAATCAAATACAACATGGTTTAAAAACTCAGACATGGAGATTTTACATACCATGTCCCTTTTAAATACAATTATCTTTACTGTGTATTAGTTAAATGAGTCATCTCCTTTCTAGTCCCCTTTTTTCTCAGGCAAGGACTTACTTCACACATATGTTGCATGTCAATAACAACCAATAAACATTAATACAAAAGGCACATAGCTAGAACAGAGACCTGAGGAGACAGACAGACAGACTGGAACAGGGGCAGCAGGTGACTCCACGCAGCCACTCCAACAGACCCCATGAAGAGACGGCCCCAGGTGTGTGCTCCCCCAACCGTAAAACAGGGATGAAAGCTTGAGCGGGAGAAGGACATGTGTGCACGTGTGGGGGGGGGTGGAGAGAGGGCAGTGGGTTAGCCTCCAGATCAAAGGAACTACACAATCAGATGGGTTTTGATCCTTTGATGGGATTTGTGCACACCCAGATGGAGGACAAACAGAGCAACGCGCGGATGCTTTTCGCCGTACGACCGATACGGAAGTGCTTACGGTTAGTGGTTGAGGAGGAAGACCATGTGTGCTTATAGGCAGGCAGGTGTGGGGTCGAGAATACAGCATGTTTTTAGAGCTGGGCAGTATATATCGTTAGTGTTCGCAGTACACATACAATTGGAATATCGTGATTTATTTGTGTGTACTGATTTTGTTTTGTTCAACTACATTTAAAGCCTAGATTTGAATGACATTGATTTTGGGTCTTAAAGCTGTAATAATGGACAAGAAATGTGAAGCAACTAAATACAAATCCTCTATTTATATTGTGAAGATAATTGTATGTCATATTGCCCCGCTCTCCTTGCTTTGTTGTGGTTTGCTGTTGCTGGGTATTTCTTTTTTGTTAGCAAATATTTATTCTTGACAGTGGATTTAGCACAGTCTGATTACATCAACTTATCATGTAATAACAGACAGAAACATGATAAAAAATATTATAGAAACTGTCATATCTTGTCAATAGTATTAGTAGGCTGGGCGATCTGGCAAAAAATTTAAATCACAATTTTCCTAGAGCTAGATTATGGTTTTGATTTTATCACGATTCTTAGACTGTTTTCTGTTGCCTTTGTAGTAAATAAAATCTACTTTAGCTGTCACTCACAGAAGGACAAAGGCTGACCAATGTTGCCAGATTTTCAGAGAGAAACAAATAACAAAGCCTTTAAAAAAACTCCCAAAACATACGTCCTCAGCACTTCAATTTTTTTCAAGATTTTTAGAAATCTAATAATTTAACTTGTGTGTCGCTCTAAACCAGTGTTTCCAACCAGGGTACGTGGACCCAGGGGTACGTGACATTTGCCAGGGTCCTTGATGATTGCAGATTTAAAAGAAAGGTAGAAATGCAAGATTGTAATGTGAAAATCATCAAGAAAGGAGATTGTCATAGAGATGTTTCGATGATTCGATTTTATCACAATATTGCCCAGTCCAACCTCAACACATGACCTTCAAAATTTATAAAAACTGACGCCCAAATGAGTTATAAAGAAACGAACTTGCAACTCTGAGGCTAAGAGAAGTAGGTTGGAAATAAGTGTCTACATTTTAACAAACAGATGCATTAGATAGAGAAATGAGAAATTACAATTTGACATTTCACCAAAAAATCTAATTGTCACAACAGTGAGCTCACGATTAGATTTTATCACGATATTGCCAGGCCTAAGTATTAGTATTTGAATGTACATGAGTGTCTCCAGGTATGTTATGGACCATCTGATCAAGTGAATTATTTTGATGCCATCTATGATTTTAGCATGGAATGTATGAAATCATAATCTAGAAGCAATCAAGTAGTGGGTGACGTATTAAAAGTGTCAACATGTTTAAACGCTTTGTCTCTTTGAACATAAAGAGCCAAATGTTTGAAAAATAATATAAAAGATAAGATGAAAGGTGAAATTAGCCACAGTACACACGCACACACATCTTGGGCCATTAAAAGAGTCAGCTAATTGAGTGGACACACAGAAAGGCCGAGCAGAGCTGAGGTGCTTCTTTTTAAAGAGATGAGTAATGAAAAGCGCCCGGTGTGGGACCAGGGCTGGTGTCGTGGGACGCCATTGTCTAATGTGCTGTAAGCCTCACTGCAGTTTGTCCACAGAATGGCTGCCTTTAGCTATTACAGCGGCCATGCTAGCTAGGAGCCAGATGAGTGTCTCTGGGAGATATGGAACAGTAAGTAAAGGTCAACTGCTATTAGCATAACCACTAGCACTATTTGGAAATGCAAAATCCATAATTCAAGGAAGAGCACCTCTCGCTGGGCTCGTCTCTCTCTCTCTCTCTCTCTCTCTCTCTCGCTCGCTCTCTCCTGCACTCTCTCTCTACCTCTTTCTCATTGTCTCTCTCCTGCTCTCTGTCTGTCTTTCTCTTGCACCCTTTCCTTCTTCTTCTCTCTCTCTCTCTCTCTCTCTCTCTCTCTCTCTCTCTCTCTCTTCTCTCTCTCTTTACCTCCCAGAGCCAGGGGAAACAGAACAAAGTCACCACTTGACCCTTTGCTTGCCAGGGCCACTTGACTGCATTTTAATTAAGGGCAAAAACCCACAGCACTAAATGAGCTAATCTCTACATGCTAGTGCTAACACACATGTACTTAATAGTAGACGAGCAGGGAGCATGGCTGAATCCAGTGCTTTTTTATTACACGAGAAGGACATACTGTTAGCAATAATGTACACTTATGCACAATCAAACATACAGATATATTATATACAGTACTACAGATGCACTACATAAGAACTCAGTGCTTAAAGAAACAAATGTGTTGAAAACATCAATATTGTCTTATTTAAAGAGGATGAAAATTGTAGAGATAATTAAGAATTTTCCTAGTCTCTAGTTGAATGAGTATTGTGACAACACTCCAGGGCTTATGTATGCATCTTACACACAAATTGTTTTCTGTGTCTTTGATCTAACAGGGCCTTTCCGCCTAGATTTTTTTTACATACTGTAGTTTGTTTATTTTAACAAAACAATCCAAGACACAACAATTGCGACGATTACAAATGTGAAGACATCATTCCAAACAGTGACAGGTAGAGCTGTGCAATATGTTGAATTTTAGATATTATGAATGTGGTTTTCAAGGTATCCAAAGATTGAATATGGCTATATTGTTTATAGTTAAAATTGCCACAAAAAGAACCTGTAAGAATAGAAAAATTAGAGAAAATTATGCTAGTAGTAACTTTCAACTTAGGTTTTAAATGTACTTCTGTGATTCATTTACAAACATTTCACATTGTTCACGTGACAGCCCAGAATTTTCTAGACAATAATACTTCACACAGATGTTTACAGCACAAATAAATGTTGTTCAAAGTCAGTCTTTGTTGCAATACAAAAGTGATTGGGTCTAGTCACTGATGGAAATCACCAGATTAAAAAAGTATGAAATTATCTTTTAGATATTTCATGACAAAGTACAGTGTTATGAATCAGAAATCTAGTTCACCATCTAGATTCATGACATTATTGCATTCTGCAACTTGAACGCAGCCTATTAACATAGAAATTGTCTGAATATTGTTATCTAGATATGCCCCCCAAAAAAAGATATTGATTTTTTGTCAATATCGCCCAGCCCTAGTGACAGCCAGGTTAATGATTCCATTTACAGGTCTTTCAGAAGCGTGTCAAGAAAGCTACAGTAGAGTTTGGAGTTTAAAGTCTCTATTCTGTTGGAGCACAACACTGAAAGTATATAATGATGAGATGAGTGCTTCAGTGGTCTAAAAAGTGTTGTAAAAAATCAGGTGCTCTCAGGATCAAAAGTGATGAACACTAACAACAATCAACAAAAGAAAAAATCCGAGGAAAAATTCATTTTGTGATTATGAAAATATTTTTCCCTTTTCTGTCCGTAACATTAGGAACAGTCAGACATCTTGGTAATGCAAATAATGACGTCCATCAGGTCAATATTTAAGATACACACTCAGGTATGAAGAAAGTAGACCTTTGTAAATAATCTTGTACCAGTGTGTGAGCCGCCTCGTGGCTTAAGCATGCCGTCCAACACCACAAAACAGATCACAATGGTGGGTCCATGCAACACACTTTGATTTGACCTTGTTTAATTCATATTTGAGGTCACACATAATATTTACTAAAGGTTGCTGTTCTACATACAGTACTGAAGCTCACTCAGGTTCCAAGGTGAACCCACTGATCTAGATTGTGCATTCATTTAGTTTGAACTGTTGTGTTTTTTACCATATCTTACAACAGAATTGCCCCATAATTGTTGATGTTTATTCATTTCACAGTAAATGAATTGCTAATGAGAGAAAACCCTGTCCAAGGCTGCGTGTGTCCAAGGCTCTCTCCTGCCGTGTGCCCGTTGCGGCTGTATCCTGCTAAACATGAGTATTATGTCTGTTCTGATTGCATCACGTCCCTGCCTCACGCTCCCGCAGCTGTTTACTGGCCCTGGGATTTAGGCTTGGTGTGGAGAAACATGTTTTCAATCCTGCCCTAATCTGACAGGCTTTGTCATCAAATCTGTAAACATGTATCCACGCGCTCACACATCCACGCAGTCTGAAGGTCAGCAGTGTGTTACAAAGCATATGTCATGTTAGAAAAGGAGAATACAACAACTAATGCATGCACAATAGCTCCATCTGTGTTTGGTGCAATAAGTAAGACTTTTCTAACAGTCAGTTACAAGCAACATGCATTTAAACTATAAACAGCAAATTATTAGGAAGGGAAAAAGACTACTACAAAACATAGCTGTTCTATTTCTCAAAGGTGTTTTGTAAAATCGACTTTTAAAACCATGCAATAACAGTGTTCTCTCATCCTTAGTTTACTCAAAGTTGTATTTGAATTGAGTCACGTTTGATTAAACTTGTATTGTCTTGCTGCTCAGAAAAGTCCTGTTTTCACCTACCACCTATCCTCACTCACCTGTTTGTATTAATTTACAATTACTCAAGAAAATTTAGATTCCAACATGTACAGTTCAAACATTGTCATTATTCCCTTTTCAACAATAAATAATAAGTTAAATCTGCTTGCTTGTAGCAGTTAAACTTAGTAATGACAAGCTTAAGAGTTCTGAACAGGAAATCAATGAACCTGTTTCTATTTCTAAGCCATTTGAAATCAAATGTTTGTTTTTCAGTGAAAAAAGGTAACACACCAATCTACAAATGTATTAGTTTTTACTAAATAAATATCTACAAAAACACAATACATTTTCTGATAAAATGATAAAACTCCTATAATTGGTTTTCATAAGAGGACATACTGTAGATAAGCATGTGACATCTAAGAGTCATCACAGAGATGATCCTCTAAAGGCTCATTTATCTTCTGTTTCTAGCACATATGGATACACATGGAAGCGTCAATCTGTCCTTTGTGTTTTGCTGTCAGTCATTTGTGCCTATCAACTTGTCGTTGCATATCAATGTAGCTGTATATGTGCTGACCACAGGGACAGTAGTGAACAGAGGAACAGGGCATGATGAAGATCAGTAATTTACATTTTGTTTATTTTCAAACACAAAATGAATAATAAACAGCTTGGAAATATAAACAGGTCTATTGACTTCCTGTTCAAAACTGCACAACTGATAAGGTCAACTGTAACAAGCAGCAGTATTCAACTTTTTATTGTTGAAAAGTAACTACATAACATTGTGAACCTAGCATGTTTTACTCAGAATCTGAATTTATTTAAGTAACTGCAAGTAAATGCAACAAGAGTGTTCTGGTCACTGGAGCATCAGACGCAGGACAATACAAGATTACTTATAGATGAATGAATCAATCCCAATACAGCTTTGAACGAACTAATGATGAAAACACTGTCATGATATGAATAAAAACTCAGAATTGTTATGTTTCTTGTTGGTCATAATCTTGTTGGTCATAATCCTGTTTTGGTCCATTCTCAAACTTCTAGTGCCTTCTGGTGGTTGTTTAACTATATAATTGAGCCTTTACTTATGGCATTTTCGCACATGAAAGTACCGAGAACTAGTCCCAACATTCCTCCAGTCTCTGTTTAGTCAGAGGAACTACTCGGTCTTCCTACAGCAAAAGTTTCTGAAAGTGGGTCTAGCTTTAACATAGCATCTGTTTAGTCTGGAACATTTACATTTTAAGTGGTTTTAGGAAAACTAAAGTTGTCTTTTCCAATTCCATATAAAACTATGATCTACAAAACCTAAAAATCACTGAAAATAATAGTTAGTTAGGCTACTATTTCCAAACTAATTACATGTACTTTATTTTAGGAGTTACTGCTTTAAATCATTTTTTTATAAGGATAAGGAATGTGAGATTGTATAAAACATGTTAGCATTATAAATGTGCTTGTGTAACCAAAAAGTTCCTGGTCTGTCTGGTATGTCTTTTCCCATAAACTATTAGGTAAAAGGTTTGAACTTCTCTTTTGCCCATTCTGTGTGTCGATGTTTACTCAAAGATTAACTGAAAATTTGATTTTGTCCCATTCATTCGAAATTTACTGCACAAAAATGCCAACAATCAATCCCTTTTAAGCTCTACTTCCTGGACTACACTGATGTGTTTAGGGGCAGTGATTGGTTAAAGCTTAAAAGTACCTGCCTACCATCAAGGGAACTTACACTAGTGATGCGATGTCAGATGATTTTCACAAACTGAATCAAAATCAATCGATGCATTAACTAATTACAAGCAACAGGTCAATCTAAAAATGGGACTGATGTGTAAATAACCATTGCATCTGACAAACTGTACCAACATTGAGTATTTAAACTATAATGAGTACTGTTTATTTGATTCTGCGTGTGGTGTATTACAGGTGCAGGTGTCCCTCAGTTCCTGCCCATCCCTCTGAACTCCGGCTCTCGGATCCAGCTGCTGAGTAACGGTTCTCTGCTGATCAAACACGTGCTGGAGGACGACAGCGGCTTCTACTTGTGTAAGGTCAGCAACGACGTGGGAGCGGATGTCAGCAAGTCCATGTACCTCACCGTCAAAAGTAAGAACACTATCACACTCTTTTCACCATCAGGAGTGACACGGTTTCTAATTCTGTAACATCACAATATTCTACTATTTCTATTAACTATTCTTTCAATGCCCGTTTTTTTGTCTTGGAATTTGAAACTGTGATTTTGTGAGGCTTAGAGTGGAAAAGACTTCACAGTGTTCACAATCTCACAATCAAAAACTTCACAACTTTTTTGTTATCCAATTTGGTATTTTTCTCTAAAGGCGCAAGCCCAAATATAAAACACCACTTTTGAGATGAAATTTACTCTCTGAATGTAAATTATTTTCTGATAAATCAATGCTCAAAGTAAGTTAAAAATTATCTATTTAAGCAGTTGATAAATGTTAGAAAATGATGTTTATCATTTTACAATCACCATTGTTTCTCTTTCTAAAATCAAACCAACTTGGAACCAACTTTGACATAACAGCATTTAAGCTGACACTACTTGAAGCCACAGTGACAGAACACAGAATGAACACATTTTATAGACACATTATACATTTTATTTAATACATTTTGCCATATTTAAATCCATACGTTGAATGATGTTCCAAATTAGACCATGTTTCGAATTAGACAATGTCAGGCTTTCTAGACAGGAAAACTAGTGTGAATAAAACTATTAAGGAGACTGTTTTTTTATGTATTTCATGTATGCGTCAGATGTAGATCACCTATTACATTTTGTTCAATGTAAAACGCAAAATGAACAAAAGCTTCGAAATAGAAACAAGTCTTTTGACTTTCAGTTCACCTCTATTGTAAAATTTTATAGTAGAATTTAACTGTAACAAGCAGCTGATTTTAAAGTGACCTTGTGGCAATTTTGAACCCTGCATTTTTTTACTCAGAATATAACATTTCTTTGTAGTCGCAAGTAAATACAGACAAGTGGGGAGGGATGGGGGGTGAAAGGTTAAAACAGAATTTTTGTATTCTAAAACATGCAAACATGAATCAGTTTAATAGGTCTTTAATTGTTTAGTAATCAGTCAATGGAGTCTTAGTCAACCTTTTTTTTTACTTGACCAAGTTGTTTTAATTTGATTGTAAGGATTTATGATTGCAACACAAAGGGGTGAATAAGTTGAAGATTTGAGACCAAATCATTGGTTTAATCTGTCTTCCTAGAAAAAAATACAGTTGGCATTTTTCCATGAACTCCAAGCGAAGATTGAGTCAGATCAATAAGACACTTTTTAGTTTTAGAGCTTTGGCCACGCCCTCTTTTTAGTCAAGCTCTTGATGAGAGAACACTGTTACAAATAAAAACTCAGAAAAGTAGATTTTGCTTAATAGGTCCCGCTTTAATACTACTTCAGATATGCTGATAACTTTGCATATTTATGCTGATAACTTTTGCATATGTTCTTTATTTAGATTAACAAGCAATGAAGGTTTAAGCCTGGTCTCAGTCCACATATCATTGCTGGGTTTCTCACATGCAGTGTCAGGCCTCTCCTGGGCAGTAGCAGCAGCAGCAGCGGTAGTCCAGCCTCAGCCTCTGTCTCTCCATACATCACTGTGCTGAGTCTCACTGTACGCCTGGGCCTAGTTGCTATGCAGCGAGTTGACCTATGGCTGCACAAGCATCCCTGCCTCCATTTTACACAAAGCACACACCACAAGCAGTGCTGAGAGGGAGACCATATTCTTCACATGGACACCTTGGAAAAGCAAGGAGGAAAATTACAAAACGTGTTACAAATGCAAATAAACAGCTTATTTGACTTAGAAAATCAAATTCTGTAGTGAAATATTGCTGTTGATTCCAATCTGTTTATTACTACCAACACTTACATTCTTGTTACTGATAATAATACCAATACTACTAGTCTATACTTTAGAGCTTCAAGATTATACCAGCACAGTTGCAAGTTCTTTCACATACAACAAAATATCTTGTATTATTTTGCATAAAAACAGTGAACTCTGCATTTTAGATCTCTACAGACATGTTTAAATATAGATTATGTTATTGATTTGGCAGTTCTGTGGCCTACAGTATATCAGCTTGTTTGTCGATTCTGATTTTTAAACAAACATTTGGCAAACATTGATTCTTCCACAAAACTACTACTAACCCTACTACTGCTACTACTATTACTATTACTATTACTCTTGTTATAGCCGAAGCCTATAGTACTTCTAAAGCCAAAGTAAAATGAAGGTAAATGTATAGTATTTTGTAAGAGCATCGTGTTACTTCCCTCCTCTGACTCTGTTACAGTAAAGTGTGTCCTCGGCAGTGTAAATGGACTCTCAGTGTAAACGCATTAACATCGGAGCTATAGTATGTGTAATCAGATCTGGAGCTCTCACACACTCCTCTGCTGTGGCATTCAAAGATTTATTTATTACCTTCTATTAACCAGACTTTAGCTTTAAGAAGTTATGGTTTATACTGTACATATATCCAAATGTTGTTTAACAGGGAATTGTTTGGGAAAGTACTTTGTATATCAAGTTTAGACAGTAGGATGTAATTTTACAGGCTGAGGCTGCACCACCCGCTATTTTGCTGTTACAAGTTAAGCAGTATATGACTTTGACTAATATGTTCCACAGTAAAGCATAAAACACATTTATATCACAACTGTATGTTATTATTGCTAAAACAACAACAGTTTAAGAACTTCTTTCTGTGAGTGGGCTTACCTTCCCACAGATCTGGGCTCTGTAATACAAACATCGCTGAACTTATCATGAATAAGTTTCTCTTACCCGGGTGGACTAAACCAGACATGAGACTATCTGGATAAGCATGTTCACAACTTGATCTGTTAACCACTCGAAGTTACGTTCAAGTTTATTTGAATATCATTCATCGATATAACAGACTGAAGCACAAATGTGTGTGAACAGATCAAACAGCTTAGTCTGAATAAGCTGTGTCTTTAACTCAGACAAGTGCCTTGTGTCTGAGTCAAAGAGCGTAAAAACAAACAAACAATTAGTAATTCAATACTTCTTGACTATGAAAGGGTTTATTAACCATCAAATAGAATAATTAAACAAGATTTTTCAGTGTAGCTACTGTCTGAAGTGCATTTAAGATCTCATCGTTCCTCTTTAAAAATCTGTGTGCATCACTTTGTAGAACAGAGCTCTGACCTGCCTGCTTGGAGTGATGGAGTTACCCTCTTGTCTCCATGGAGATCTTGTTAATGCAAAACACATAAATGAACAAAAATACTTTTTACATCAGTTCAAATGTTTTGTTCACTTACCTAACAAATTTTGTTCCCCATTTCATGAAGTGAACTGTGTCAGCTCGGATTATGTAATTAATACTAAAATATGTTCAATATTAAACAGATATGGCATGTTTGTAAACTTTTCAGACATCTGTAGTATGTGGATCCAGTGATTCTATTCATCAACCTCCCCTCACGTCACCTCTCCTCTGCCCTCCCACTTTCTCCTCTACACCCGCCTGTGTTTTATTACTACCTCCTGTAATATCGCTGGATATTAAAAAATATACATCAGCCAGGCAATTATGGCCTATCAAAGCGGTTTCGCCCGGGGCCCAGCGAGTGCGTCACCGTGCATGTGTGGAGATGAGGAAGACGACCAGATCCTCCTTCAGCCTTACACACAGAGAGCAGTGAGGAGATGTCTGATACAAATGAAGATTCATTCAATACATACACGGTGTACTGTAGTTTATGAATATGCATGTCTCATACAATCCAAGTCATGGGTAGAATCTTGAAAAGCACATGTATTTGTCCACATTCATATGCATATTCATAAACATGTACAGTATATATTGACTGTACACATAGAAATGATCAGTAATAGATTCACTTCATAAGGTACATCTATAGAAATATATTGGACATTCTGCATGGTGCTGGATTCAGCATTTTATAGATGTTATCTTAAAGTTTCAGGGATAAGTTGTTAGTTTAAATCTTATGTATGAACTTTCTTTAAAGACATTCAAAAGAAGACAGATTAAAGCTGTCTGCACACCACGTACTAAAAGTATTCTGTGATTATAAGACGTGAAAAACTGCCTGATATAAGGACGTTTTGCGATGTTATGTAGCTCACAGTTGCAGATGGAGTCGAGTTGATTAAAGTTGCTAGTAAACTCTGTATTTTTGTCCACTTATTCCACAATTGTCAAAGCCATCATTAGGCACCCGAGCCTGGTGCTGTTCGTGCTTGATTGGCTGTGCTAAAATTAATAGCATGTTATAACCTTTCGATCTGACAAATAGTTTTAGCAGAGTCACACTTACCCTACTGAGGTACCTACAGTACATAAAAATGTAATGGTTTGAATACAGTATTAAGGAAGTGTAGACATGTTATAATGGCAGATAGGTGCCGCATATTCTTTCAGTTCTTTTCATAATCTGTACATGTGTCTATGCTAGTTTGTTATTTTGAGCAGATAAGGAAAATTATGTCTTTATACAAACAATTAATTATAAAACATAGCAAATTATCATGAAGTCCAAAACATAGCAAATTAATTTTGTATTCCTAATAAAGAGATGTTGTTAAATTTGTTTGCAAAAGTGAAAATGTAAACTTGTGATCTTCTGAATTTTTAAAATATAAAGAGACCCCTGTGTAACTTTTGGGGGTGATAAGTCAACTTCATGATTCGATAGGAAGAGAAAGTTAAAACCATACTTCGGATCATTCTTAATGGAGATGTACATGTTTTATTATAGTGTGAAAAAATATAGCTAAAAGAGCAAGTTTCTTTGGAAACATACAGAAGGAGGCCCTATTTTGACCAAATATGTGTTCATTTTGTGGCCATGTTTGTTTAGTGCAACAAAGAAATCTAAATTACATACACAAGATGTTAACGAAAGTTTGTTTGTTGGTCAAAAAGTTACACAGTGCACATTTAAACATACATTTTCTTTATTGTCCACAACGTGAAAAAAGTCAAAACTGAAAATGTCCATGCTGGCCCAATATTTTGTGGCAGAAGTCAAAGGAATAGCTTTAGTTTAACTTTGGTGCAAGCTGAGGTGGTTGACAATTCTGCTGTGCTTGTGTTTGGTAAATAAAAGTCGACTGTTTGTACGTTGGAAGAATTTAAAAGACATTACATTTTGCTTTCTAACAGTGCACGTAACAGTGAGTGCATATTTAAATGACCACAGTATATAGGGCAGAATCAGAAACATCCGTGCATGGTTGCTTCTTTTAGTTCTGTGAATGAGCTCCCGATGTTAGCGTGCACTGCCCTGCCTCCAGATTTAGACGGAGAAAATAGCGGCTGTTAAGGAGCAATAACATTTACAGAAGGGGCTGAGGAGACTATTTTAATAGGACTCACTTAAAATTCATAGTTGCCGTGCAAAATAAATCAGCGATTTCCTGCGCGGGGGTGGCGGGGAGGGAGATGATGGTGCGAAGGGGTCTCCTGAATAAGAGATGAGCTTTAAACGTTGGAGGTCCCAGTCTGACACGTTCCATCATGTCGGAGGGAAGGAGGGAGAGAGAGATGGTGAGATAGAAGAAGAGAGAGAAAGGGAAGTTTGGAGGCTGACTCAAACGCATTATTGTAGCCGGGCCTATAAAGCCAGCACAAGGACATATGCCTACATGTTCAGCCCTGCTTTGATGCTTCAAAGAACTCTATTATGTTCATTTCCATTTTCAATTAGGTTAAGGTAGCTTTTGTCTAATCTAGTCTTTCTGAAATGAGGGTTGGAACCTAGAAGTGGTCTATTGGAAGGCTTAGAATGTTGCGTCCCAAGGTCTTCGGATCTGAAATTGCTTTGCCGCTAATGTTGGTTTAATTGAAAGCTGGAAATAACATATATGGAACCACAGCGATGGGTGAACCATGTTTTATGCTTTCACTTATGTCGAAATGCTTTTTCCAGAAGCCGTTGTGCATCTTTACAGGCAGTGCAGTATGAAAAACCTTTACAACTTGGAATTCGTATTTTGAAACTCGAGCAACATTTCAGAACTCTGAGTTTGTTTTTTTATTTATTTGATAGGACAACTCTGAGTTGTTCCGTAAGAAAATCTGGTATGATTGAGCTGGATAAAGTTTAATGTCTGTAATAGCCATATATTTCCTATACCAGGAAGTGAACTTTTTTTTAGCAATGCACTAACCCCTGTGCTGTTGTTCCCAGACAATTTCAATACAGATAAAAATTACATTCTGAAATCACCTCGCGACCTCCAGATTTTTCTTGGTGACCCACTGGTGGGTCAAGACTCCCGCTTTGGTGCTGATTTTTGGATGCTCTCTCCTTCTCTTCGCCTGTTTGTTCCAATCCATACATATTACCGAAGTCTGCAGCACGTCTGTATTTTAAACAAGAGAAGCAAATCGGTTTGCTACAGGTTGTGAAAGGAGGGGAGAAGATAGCTAATGAGCATTACAACTAACAACTTAAATCTAACGGGAGAAACAATCGAAGTTCTTAACACACATGGTCCGTGGTCACCTTAAAAAAGGGAAAAAAAAACGAAACTAAAGCACACAGACTGCTGAAGATCTCCTGTTAAGGAAAACTGCTCGCAATGAGCAATAGAGCTCAGGAGTGTAAACTCTGAGTGGGAAAAGTGACCATCAGTAAGAGGCGCATGTTTGTAAAGGGCTCGTAAGTCATAAAAAGGCACCATGGACTTGCTAGAACAAGACGTTGATTCTTTTCTAGTCAGTGTTCATTGTGTGTTGTCCTTGTACAAATAAAATTCTACTATAACACTTTAAAAACAATTTAAAAGTGAAAAAAAAATGAATCTCAAAATGCAGAAGATTTGTTGCTCAACGTTTTTCTGTACAGGTAAAACAGCTCTCCTAAATCCAGTATCTTTTACACTTTGACCTAAAATATTCAACTGTACATCTACTACTTTTATTTTTATTTTATTTTGTTTCTTAACTATGGAACTTGTGTTTGCACCTGTGTCCTTAATAAAGACTAATAATAATAATAATAATAATAATACTACAGATTAAGAAATCAAAATCGCAACTTTATTTTGAAGTCAAGGAAGCAAAATGTCTGATTTTGTATCGAGTGCAGCTTTCAACTAAAAAATTAAAATTACAATGAAACTTTAAATACTTTATTTTCTTATTCAGAAAAACACAGAGGTCAGATTTCTCACAAAGTACTGCACTTGGAATATACTTTTTGGTGGGCAAGACAAAGATTCCTAATTTACAACAAAAAATCTCAAGTCCTCCTGCTTTAAATACAAAAAACTCATTTACAACTTTGTGTAATTCCGAGTCTTTGTAAAATGAAGAAACACATCCGACTGCTGGAATTGTACGCACATCTTACAGAAAAGACCCATTAATTCAACGTGGTGAGCCTCCAACAGCATGTCCCTAAATCCTGCTTTTGTCTCTGCGCGTAAACACGGTTACATTCCTACCGAGAGCAATATCTCTTACAGTTTATTTTTAAAAAGTGCGTGGCTCGGCATGTCTTATTCCTCCCATATATCTGCGAGCGAGACAACAGGGCCGTCCAGCGCACTGTCTGCTCCGCTGTGTATGAATAATCAAAGCCCCCTCTTCTCATCATTAAATCATGTGTGTCGTGGTGCGAGCGGCAGAAGGCATAGGAGGAAGAGGAGGAGAGGAAGGAGCGCCCGGCTGAGAGAGAAGGCCTAGCGCGAGGGGATCATAGTCGGCGCTGCAGGGGTACATGCTGGGCCTCTCCACGCTGCGTAGTGTGTCTGAGATGTGTCACGCGCCCACTTCGCTCACCCAGACGCACTGGCGGTCATGAATATGCACAAAAACTACTCCAGTCTGAGGCCCCACTACCGGCTTACTGACTTTGCCACTAAAATCTCTGCTCCAGCTCAGTGACATACTATTTAAAGTGGAGCTACCAGTTTATATTTTGAACAAACGCTTACTTATAAATACATTATAACTTAGCACATGTGAAGCAATTCAGATGCAAGTAAACAAGATTTTGATATGTTAAAAAAAGTTCATTTTCTAATAGAAGTTTGTTAAAACACCAATGAGTGAGTGCAAAAAATAAAATGGATGAAATGTCACCTTTCTATAGCGAATTGAGATTTTTTATTTTTTCATTTGTAATTTTATCAAATTAATTCAAAGTAGTTTTTACTATGATATACTCAATATTCAGTTTTTGCATATCTCCAAAACAACATGATATATTACCTAGCTCTAATTGCGGGAGTGGTTGTGATTGATTGTAGTTAGTGCTTGGTTGTGGTTGACTGTGGTTGGTGGTTGTAGTTTATAGTTGTGTTCAATGATTCTGGTTGGTGGTTGATTGTGGTTAGTGGTGGTTGTAGTTAGTTGGTGGTTAGTGGTTGTGGTTTGTGGTTGTGGTTGGTTGCAGTGAGAGTGGTTGGTTGGTTGGTCTAGTGAGGGTAGTTGTGGGAAGGGTTGGTTGGGTTGGTTGTGGGATGATTGTAACATCTGGTTATGGTTGGTAGTGTGTTGGTTGTGGTAGCTAATGTCCATAATCAATTGTTTCCTAAAAAAAAAAAAAGTTTAAATGTTTTATGAATTTATAAAATTGTAAATGGTCTATTTATAAAGCACTTTTCTACCTTACCAGGCACTCAAAGCGCTTTACAATCGAGTATCCATTCACCAAGTGTATGCCAACACTGAGGCAATGTGAGTTTAGTGTCTTGCCCATGGACACAACGACAATCCACTTCTGTCATCCCCTGTGGCATCTGGTGTTCCAGCAGACTCCTATCTAAGTACTAACCAGGCCGTAACTTGCTTAGCTTCTGAGATCTGATGGGATCAGGCTTTAACAAACAGGTATGGCCTTTATAAGGTTTCAATTAAAAGTGTACACATTATATTTTTGAAAAACGCTACTATATAAATACATTATAACTTAGCAACATGATAACAATTCAAGATAGAAGTTTCGTACCATTTTTCTGCAGTATTATAAATAATAAAGTATTTGGCAGCAGTACAGATGCTTATAGCCATGAAGCCAGGCTCGTAAAATAAAAAAAATATTGCAGCAGTACATATAATCAGTGTAAGTCATACTAATCTGTAAATATTCAACAACCACATTGCGGTGATAATTACCGCGGTGAAAAATGGTGAATTTCTGCATATTTATGTATACATTCTTTCAAAAGCCACATAAACATGAGGCTATTTGTCCCAAAAAAGTTTCAGATTTTAGTATTTCTGTCCAAAAAGTCCAGCGCGATGCCGTTTATCAGCTGTTACAGCGTGAGCACAGGAAGAGGAACAGAGGCGGAGCTCACAGGGAAAGGACAGGGCTGGGGCCCCACTCGGAACACAGACCTCAAGAAAAAACTTGAGGAGAGGTGCAATAATATTAATGATAAAATGATGCATAAAATTAAAGACTTGTTGGTGTAAATAGCTCACTCAAATTTAGGGAAAATTCATCTATTTTATTCAAAAGTTTCTGGGGCAGGAGCTTACATTTTGTTTTTATGTGATAAATATTATTTAACTCACACTTATTTTTTCTGGCGCTTTGTGTATAGTTATAAATTATAATAAAAAAAGTCAATTTAAACGTTGTTTTATCATGACTGATAAGGTTTGCAGAAAAGACTGAAGGGCCCCTGAAGCTGATTTTTGCTTAGGGCCCCCAAAAGGCTAGATCTGGCTCTGGGTGTAGGACTTTTGATGTTGAGGAAGTAAAGTTAAAACAGAATTCAAACCTCTCCTGTGACTTAACATTGCCCTTATTGTATCTTATTTAGCAGTTTCACATTTTTTACATTTGTCAACACAGAGAAATTGTAATTTAAGCCAAATTGCAACTAACTTAAACATGTTTTTCCAAGAAGTACAGCCGCTGTTAACAACCCTTGCAAGCTACCATAAAAAAGACACCTTTTTTTTTACAAGCTTTGAACTCTATAAAACAACGGGGCTATAGATTCTCATGAACTTACAAGTGCAGATATACATGTATTTTTTTTTTTATTCTAGATCGCGGCAGCTCTGGTTAGGTACGCTACATTGTTCGCACAATACTGAGTGATACATTTGGTAGGTTCAGCTGTTATAGTTTTATTCATTTTGGATACAATGCACTGAAATATCGAATTTGCACTAACTGGTATTGCTATCTGTAGGTTGACACATTAAAAATCACCACATTTTGATTCTGCGCGAAAATGTCTACGTCGGATTGAGGGAATGAGGGTAGCAGACTGCCAGTTTAGTGCGGGCATACTGTAGTACATTTGTAAGACTTCTCTCTCTCCTCTTTCTGTCTCTCTCTCTCTTTTCACATACGTTCTCTGACAGACCAGGAGATATGCTGCTAATGAGGCTGGTGTGCGGTTACCCGGTACAGCCAGACCGTCTCGCCGCTCAACCGACGGGAGGGTGGGAAGTTCAGGCAGAAGTCACGGCTTTCTTCTGCCTCTCCTCCCGTTAGCACCACGTTAGCATGCTGTGTCGCTATCAAAGGCTACGCAGGAGTACCTACAGGGCACACTTTTAATCTACGTACTAGTAGGGAGAGACATGACGATCACTCCATGGAGATTTCTACTAGAAAAGATGGCAGAAAAGCGTTTAAGCGAGTATTTGTTTTGTTAGTGTATTTTGTTAGATTTTTGGGTCCCATTTGCATCCAGCATCTGTTTTTGAGTTTTTGTCTTTGTTATGACATTGCTCTAACATTGCATTCTCATCAAAAGCATAGCAAGAGTTTGCCAGTGGAATACTACTCAGAGTCTTAAACAAATAAAAATAAAAATTCTGAAAGATTTCTTAGTTTGTCATTTCTGCTGCATATCAGGCTAGATTGATTTGATTTGTAGATAGAGCTCTGACTCAATTCTTGACGTGAGAAAACATGCCTGCTGTGTACTTTATTAGCTTTTTTTCTGCAAAAATGATAATAATATAAAGACATAATATAAAGAGCAAGATGTATTATCTAAAGATAACGCATCATACTGTATCTGACTTTAAAAAAAAAACTTTTTGTCACAGTTTTCCAGTCTTGATTGTGTAGTTAATATTTCTGAACACACCTTGTCAAAAGTATAAAACACTAATAGTTTGGTTAGCTCGATAACAATATATCATATTGTGAGTGATAGCACTTCCTTTTTACAGTGAGGTCTTACACAGGGTTAGATTTTGATAAAGCTCAAATTTATTCTGAAACTCTTCAGGAAAGATCACATTTTGTTCGCTGAGTGATGTTTTGTTGTATGATTCAAGCTCATATTAATATATGTTTTCAAATTGTATCTGATTTTTGGCAACACAGGAAGGCCATGTAGAGACATGTACAAAACATTTTACTTGTAAAAACACCTGTTTACATCTGATATGCATTAGTTCAAGAGTCGACAAAAGTAACGTACATATTGTGTCCTGTCTATAACTTTAAAATACTTATGATAACTTTGTTTATCTAGTTCTCCTCTAACCTTTTCTGTGATATCTGTGATTTGTCTCTGCTCCACCCAGTCCCAGCCATGATCACATCGTACCCCAACACCACTCTGGCCACTCAGGGCGAAGAGAAGAGGATGAGCTGTATCGCCCATGGAGAAAAACCCATCATGGTGCGCTGGGAGAAGGAGGAACGCATCATCAACCCCGAGACCAGCCGCTACGTGGTCACTGTCAAAGAGGTGGCTGACGAAGTCATCTCTACACTGGTGGTGAGTCCTGCAAGTCTGACTGAGAAGGAAGGCCAAAAGAGGTTTTCTTGAATTGTTGGTAAAATATTGTTTCACTGGTCGTAATGATTTGGGTACAACATAATTTTCCCTTGAGAGTTTTTTAATTGCACATATGACAAATTAAAATAGTAGTACAGGGTTTCCTAACTGAAATATACAGAAGCCAGTGCATCATATTTGGGGAGTGGCCTGCTGTGGGGGAAATGTTTTGCTGAGATAGTCGAAAACATACAGCTTTGTCGCTCTTTTGTCACAATGATGTTGTTGATGTGGCATTATCTCAAAAGTAAACAGATTGTTTTGTAGATGTGAAAATACAACAAACGGCACTAGCATCATGTTAGCATTTAGCTCAGAGCTACTGATAGCGTTGTTGTTATTACTGTATTTACCAATTTAGACTGCACAATGTACAAAAACAAAATGATTATTGAACATTTTTGCATGAGCTGTGATAGAGGTTGATAAATTATGATTATGAGACCAAAGATCTTTTGTTTCATGTGCATCACACTAATACATTTTATTGCACTGCACTTGTGGATTCATTGTGATTAAAGATGTGTTGAGAAAGTAACCACTGGAAATAATACAAACTTAAAACTTATGTTCTAGTGTTGATTAAGGTGCACCGTGTAACTTTCCAAAATAAACTGAAGTTAAAGCATGTTTTTCTAGTTAGATGTGTTTGTGACACTACATAAATAATAAAAATGTGTATTTTAGTATGAGAGAGCTTGCAGGCCACAAAATGAACTATTATTT
The DNA here is from genome assembly GCA_038363315.1 of Mugilogobius chulae. Taxonomy (NCBI): domain Eukaryota; kingdom Metazoa; phylum Chordata; class Actinopteri; order Gobiiformes; family Gobiidae; genus Mugilogobius; species Mugilogobius chulae. The sequence continues at coordinate 28,733,663 of CM076415.1, forward strand.
GGCATAGAGGAGGGCCTCCTTTTGTTTATTTCATGAAAAAACAGCTCCTTTAGCTATATTTTCTCAAATTATGGCATGAATCTGTTTATTCCTAATAAGTGTTCGAAAGAATAATTTTATTTTCCTATTTCTATTGAATTGCTAAGTTGACTTTTCACCCCCAGAAACTTACATAGTGCACATTTATCAAGTTTTTTATTTGAATTTCTTTAAAAAAAAAAAAAAAAAAAAAAAAAACGTCAATAGAGCAAGTATGCTTTTTTTATTTTTTCTGCTATTTTGTAAATATTGCAATTTGAAATATTAGGAAGCAATTTTCACTAAATTATTTGTCAGCCTAAAACACCTCTTAAACCATTAACGTTATTAGTAGTGATAGGGTGACATTAATATCATTGGGCAGCATTACATCTTCACTTGTTCACAGTTACATTTTCTATTCTAAAATACATCTCACATTTGCACCTTGACTCTTTAAGATTGTAAAAGGTTTCACGTGTTTCCATACATACTCAATAAAACATGAAACGTCCGTGCTTAAGTGTTCAATGATCTTCAAAACGTCTGAATATAATGCATATAAAATGCAGTGCTTTTTAATGGCTTGTTGAATCTCCTTTCTCTCCTCAGATCATGCCGACTGTTCGTGAGGACTCTGGCTTCTTCTCTGTCATGCCATAAACTCTTTCGGTGAAGACAGAGGCATCATTCAGCTGACGGTGCAAGGTATGGTCCCGCCTGAACATGTTCTCCACTCTCACGCCTGTTTCTGCTTTAGTTAGCTCGCCCAAATCCCTCCTGGACAGCTAATGTTCCCTTGCATCTGTTATGTAATCCATTCATTTATTAGCCTCACTGTTGCATACTGTGCAGTCCTGCCTGTGATTGCTCTGCGGGGAGAAGAGCAGACAGATGCAAATAGCTGCGATGCTATTTGAGGATCCATACTTTGTTGACTTATGAAATCTTGTCCGTAAAAGTAGGACTAGGCGATCTGGGGAAAAAATAGATTTCCCCATATTGATCGATCTTAATTCTGATTTATTCCTTCTTATTGAAACATAGACATCTGCTTAAACTTTAGGTGAATAGAAGCAAGCGTCAGGATTGCTGCATATTTCTATTTTGTATAAGACCAAAAATCACAGAGAAATCCACATTTAAACTTTAGACAGTTAGTGCACACTTGTGTTACTGCCACGTGATTGGTTGATAAACCTTGATTGAGCCAAGTTAGGATCGTAAATGTGACTTTTGGCACAGCCTTATGTAAAAGAAAATGTATTATCAACATATTCAGTGTAAGGTTTTCATTATGAAAAGTATGTCTTGACATATTTAGAATCATTCACGCTTTCTTATAGAATCTTGTTTGGTATGTCTTCATGCAAAAAAAAAAATGTGATGGTTTGAAACTGAAATAATATAATGCAGTGGTTAGTGCTTTGTATATTTCCACACAGTCTCTGAAGAAAATGTAGTTATAGAGGAATTTTTTGTTTATCAACACGGCGATGCGCGCGCACTCGAGCAAAAAGCACCGTTGTCAGCTAACTACAAGAGTTTATCACTGTGCGAAAACAAAAGTTATGCTGCTAAAGCAACATTTGTGAATGAAATTCGATCCTATGACCCTTAAAATTTACATTAAGATCTACCCATTAAACCCAAAGGCTTCAACCAACATTTTCAGTTATTTTTGGGTTTTCGTAACATATAGACATGTTGACATTTCTTTGTATATGTTTTCTTCGGAGACTGGGCTGATGTATCCTCTCAGTAATTTTCTGTACTGCCAGAGAGTTCTTACACAACTCCTATTGCATAATCACCTCACAGATACAAAATAATAATATGTGTTTAGTAGTAAATGCATTTTTCAAAGTTTGAAGAAATGTGTTGATTTCATCTTACAGAACCACCAGACCTCCAGAAGTGGAAATCCGAGATGTGAAGGATCGCACCATAGCTCTGCGCTGGACCATGGGCTTTGATGGCAACAGTCCCATTACAGGATATGACATTGAGTGCAAAAACAAATCAGGTATAACTGTGCAGAACATATTGGATTGAATGATGAAGTAAAATGAATATGAATTAAGCTGATTCAAAAAGTAGAGAAGAGTAATGTAAAGTAGTGAGAATAAGATTGTTTATAACTTTGAAATCTGTTTTGTTAGTTTAAAATAATGACTTGGTTACATTACAACACATCTGTACACCTGTGCTTAACCCACCCTCTGCTCCCTGTAGCCTCGTGGTTGTCTGCCCAGGTGACCAAAGACGTGTCGCCACAGCTCAACCAGGCCACCATCATCGACCTGCACCCTTCTTCCACCTACAACATCCGCATGGTCGCCAAGAACATCATCGGCAACAGCAACCCTAGCAACGAGCTCACCATCACCACCGAAGAAGCAGGTCAGTCCAGAAACACGCCGGGTCGTTGGTGCTGGTATTTCACACGGAATAGTTTTTTTTATTAAATATTAGTCGTTTATATTTTTCTAATCTAACCTAAACCTACTTTATTTATGAAGCTTTTTTAAACAACAATGTGGTACTGTACAAAACAGGTTGCAATTAAAACTGTGAAATGGAATATAACAAGGGGAATAAGCAAAACAAACAAAACAAAAAATGTCAAAAGAAAAAAAAGTTATGTATTGTAATTTTAAAAAACGTTTTTAAATGAGACTGTTCTTTTCGCACGCCATCACATTTCCTTAGGGACTTCTATAAAATTCTATAAATGACCTCATGACGTCTGAGTTTTTATAGGCATTCGCTCTGGGATCATCAGGTCCTGTATTTTGCTTGTTTTTACAGACTTTTTTCTGTAAAGGGCGACAGAAATGCCATGATTTAAGATAGGGGTGGGCAATTATTTTTTTCAGCGGGCCATCTTTGAACCGATACAAGTAGTAGAGGGCCGGACCACGGTCAATGGTGTAACAAATTATCATTAATATGGCACATTTTTGTAAATAATAGGGTTTTTAATCTACAATTTTGACAATTTAATGGAATAATAATTGGACAACAAGCAATGACACGTGCTCTATAGCCAAGTCAATCGAATAAAAGAAATGTAAGAGTAACACTTATTCTCAAAAAACGTGTCACACTAAAACCATCTGAGGTCAAAAAAATAGATGACGTGCGTAATTATACCAATTTACTTGAGGTATCTAAAAATTATGAAGTGCAAACAGGACGTTAAAAACACTTAATGAGCCTTATATTCAAAGGCAAGTTGATCAGCTGACCTAAGAGCATGTCAGGTGTATAAGACTAGATCAGATCACTCAAGTTCTCCTTAGTACAAGTACTAAGGAGCAAGATCATTTAAGACACCAGAATGGGAGAAATGTCCTCAATGCTTTCTATTACCACAGTTGCTATATTTTGTCCAAGCTGCAGATGCCCATGGATGGAAATCTAAACTAGAAAAGTATGCATCAGGTCTTCAGAGTGCTGTTTATAACAATATGTTTAGTCTTGGTCAAGTGTCTGAGGTTATTGTTATATTTTATCTGTAGGGAAAAGCCCAACCAGGGACAGGAGTTGAAAAGTAGCAGTAGCTATACACTCCATATGCTTCGCATCAGCTGCATGCTTTGCTTGTAACTATGTTTGATTGCATTGTCCCTGTCAAATAAATAAATAAATAAATAAAATAAAATAAAAATAAAAGCAAACTTCAACACCTTTAATACAAGTTTCAGGGTTAAACTCGCTGTTCTTTGTTATCACTAATTTAGTAATTGTCAAGTTGTCAGGAAACCAAACAGCATAACTTCTGTTTTTGCCAACAAAGCGTTAAAACTATCAATGCTTTGACATCATTCAAAAATACCATAGCACTTTTCCACACCAGTACATGATAATATATCGTTTAATAAAGATAAGGCCACTGAAATATTTCGAAAATCTTCTTGTTTTTGTGATGATTATGTCTTTTATACAGATGTGTTATTGTCATCTTACTTATGATCTGTTGCTGTTAATGTTTCTCACAATTACCACAACCCTATCACTGAATTCACTGCTAAAACAAAGTAATAAAAAACATGACCTCGCAGTTAAAGGTTAAGCTGATGATTAAATTACGATAGTCTCTGATTCTGATGGAGACAGCAGCAGTGTAAATTATCAAGGCTAGAAAAGAGTGTGGTATTTGTGGCTCGACAGCACCATCTAGTGCTTGTGTGGTTTTAATGATGTTGTTTTCCTCCCAGCCCCTGATGGACCGCCACAAGATGTGACTCTGGAGCCCACCTCACCGCAGACCATCAAGGTTTCCTGGAAGGTATGTTTGAATGTTACAATCAGTGGCATCCATTTTTGTATCATTTTGTATCATTACATTATGAATTGGAATTTACCTATTATTTATTTTATTTGTGTAGCTTGCATTTTACCACTAAGCACTGCCACTGTTTAACTCCAACCAAACTAAATATTGTGTACTATTAAACATGATCAAATCTTCTGCAAAAATATATAAAGAAATAAAAAAGATCTGGTAATAGCTAGAAAGTTATTCACAAATTTAAATTCCAGTGATTTTTGCAGTCAACTAAAATGATGCATAGATTAATTTAATATTTACGGCAATATCTGCTTTCCTCTCTTGTTGTGGAACTACAACTGACGTTGTGTTGTTAAGTATACATTTTTCTTGTGCATTGAATCACTGAGAGTGGCTGAGTTATGTAAGATAACCAAAATAAAACCAAATCATCATAATTTAAAAAGGATTGTGTTGGTATATGGTTATGCATGTACATGGACAGTGCAGCTGGACATTACTAACATGCATATTTTGGTTGGTGGAGAAACCGGAGTGCCAGGAGGAAACCAAGAAAGGCCAGGGCCAGTCGGGTGTTGAACTCGCAACCTTGCTATGAGGCGAGAGTGCTATTTGCGCTGCCACGGTGCCATATCTAGAAGTAAATACATAAGCCAAACTTTCTTATAGTAAGTGTGTAAGAATCCATAATGTGGTTACATCTTGTAAAGAATGCAGAATTGAAAGCTTGAAAAATAGTAGTGACTCATGAGGAAAAAGTTGTTTGTGTGCTGTACATACGTTATCTGAGTTTGGTGATCGGAACGACGTTTCCACCATTGTCCCCACACTGAGTCCCCCTGGGCATCATTCTCAATTCTACGCAATTTCAGCATCTGTCTTTTTCAATAAAAACAATATATTTATATCTGATGGCGTGGTCTTCTGCATGAAATATGGTGTATAGAAAAAAGTTTTACATCCCTAAAATTAAATTAATAATCAATAAATAAGCAAGTTTTAATGCCCCATAAATAACATTTTAATATGTTCCAGACTACTACTTATAATAATTGCTTTCCTCTCTGCAGCCCCCACACAAGCATCTCCAGAATGGAGTATCCGGGGCTACCAGGTGGGCTACAGAGAGTACAGTCCTGGAGGCAGCCACCAGTTTGTCATCCTGAGTGTGGACAGCACCGGAGACACCACTGAGAGCATCATCCTGGACAACCTGAAGAAGTTCACCCAGTACAGCGTGGTGGTGCAGGCCGCTAACAGGGCAGGAACAGGGCCCTCCTCACAGCAGGTGGTCACCAAGACACTGGAGGATGGTAAGGTTTCACTCACATCCTTCAACTAGGGCAGTGCTTCTCAAACTCACAAGACCACAAGATAATATCTGACTTTCCAAGTACCCTTATCAAAAATTGGACTAAATTAGGCCAACAATAGAGTGAATAGTTGTTTATCAACACGGAGATGCGGGCACAACTTGGTCAATCAGCAGAAGCTCTTTCTGCATACCTGGTGTGCACGCAACTTTTTTTTTTTTTTTTAACAAAATTAAAGAACACAATAAAACACATATGGTCATATTTAAGCAAAATACATTTAGTTAAAAGTACACATATGAAGCCATTCATTATAAATGGGGCCCTGAATCATTTCTGTAAAATTAATAAAACCATTTTATGCAGTTATAATGCTCCTCAATTGCTGTGTCTACCTACACTAACTATCTTTAAATCAATATACACAATTGTACTCATTCTATGTGTTACATTTGTCTCTAATTTGCATAAAACTATCTTAACGTCTTCCTAAATGTGATTGTACACATCAAAATACACACTTGGGCTCATCGGACCTAATGAAAATCTGGATCAATCAAGAGTCGTCAGCCAGAGGGGTTTTAAGGTTCAGTTTTCTTTTAAAAAATGAATAAACATGGGGAAACCTGAATGTTTCTGTTCAGCTCATTCCAGACTAGTAGCATTGTGAAATATATTGCAATCAGTTGGCTCAGAAGGACTATTATACTTAGCCCAAGATAGTGCTCGGATTTCTTTTGTAAACGTTAAAGTTTTCCAAGATAACTTGGGTAGGTGTTACATTTAATCTCCCATGTTGATAAACAAATAATCCCTTTAATAAATCCAAATATATTATTAATAATACACTAATATTGTATTCTTTTTATTCTCAACCTAGAAGTCTTCAATCATCATATTTTTAGTTGGTTGATGATGTATTTAAAATGTACGCTACAAAATAATACTTTGAGTCACGTGTGTAAAAACAATTTGCTGATTAGTACATTTCTTATATAATCATCCATTGCAGCTGTGTCATTTGCCAAACAATTATGTTAAAAAAGATTTGTTTGAAATGTCAGTTGTGTCAATACTATATTAATAAATCACCATAGCCTTTAAATGAATTAAAGCAACTTCATATAGATTAATAAAAACATAATTTACTGTGCACAGTTTATCATACACACTGACAGATATTGAAGTGTGTGGCTTGTTTATTTTCTGAAGAGCTTTCAGACCCCACCCTTTAAATCATGGTGTGTTCTGCCATCTAGTGGACAACTAGTTAAGTGCAACTACTTGATTTTATTATTGGTCCAATATCCACAACTAACAAAGGAACAAGGCTTTTTTGTTAGTATATTTAGAACTTTAAAGTTGGGTTAACTAACTTTTTTACTTGTGAATTAGTAAACTACGTGTTTTCCAGTAAAAGGTCTATTATAAAAGCAGCACTTTGTGAAAAATGTGACACTGAGTCCAGTCTGAATTGAATAATGAAGATTTTAGTTCTATTCAGGAGCCAAATGAGCTGTTCTGATTGGCTGTGCTTGGGTGGTCCACTCTAGTTTCACTTTGTTGTTTGTAAAAAGAAGTTTCTAGACTGTAATTGCAATCAAAATGAATACATGTCGATATAAACCATGTGTCAAAGGATTTATAGGAGGAAGTTAAAATCTAAGTTGTGTTTGCAGTGTGAAAATCAGCCATCCACCTTTAAATGTACAATACATTTGTTAGACTTTGTTAGAACACTCATAACCCCGAATCTTTCACCTAATATTTGTAATTTGATATTATTTAAGTAGGCGGTGTACCACAGACTTTTTCAGCCCTCAAAAGCTGCTATGACTCTGAATTTACAACTCATTATGTGTGGTGAGGCTGTGCTATGTAACGTTTTCAAACACTATTCCTGTGGCTTTATTGTATTCAGAATTACTAATACATATAACAAACTGCACTTTGATACATTTTTTTCTTTCATTCTACTTCTGTATTAGTATTGCCATTCCACTAAGCTTCTAACTTCTCCCTCTATCTTTCTTTCTCTGTCTGTCTTTGTTTTCAGTCCCATCACGACCACCAGAGAACGTCCTGGCTGTGGCTAAGTCTCCTGAGGTCATCACTCTGTCGTGGATGCCTCTGCCCGAGAGGCTCTGAACGGAAACCTCCAGGGCTACAGGGTCATCTTCTGGGCCAACCTGCCTGATGGAGGTAACATCAGCTTTCATACACTTTGGCGTAGCTCTTGATGGAGATATATTGAGCTTTCATTCATGTGTAGATCAGCAATTAACTGTTTGTCAATTGTACATAAAATTGGTTTACTACAGTTTAGAAACATAAACAAGTTCATTTACTTCAAAATTGTGAAACGGATAAGCCACACCTTTTCATTGCCATATTTACCTGTAATTCACCTTATTGTGATCTGCCCACGTTTTTTGGCAGCGGACTTCGTGTAGCTCTGCTGAGGTAGCTAACATGTTAGCTTGTCTGTTTTGCTTGGCGATTTCAAATAGATGTAGTGACAGTTAAAATAAACATTCGTTGTTAGATTTGGGTTAATTAAATTTAGGGTAACCTCAGCTGAACCAGAAGATTAATTTGTTTTGCTGGAAAACGATTACATGACATTTTTTAACCTATGTGTTTTACTCGCTTTCTAAATTGTTGGAGTTCAAAGTAAATACGGATGGGCAGGGACAGGTGGTATGTGAAAACAGAACTTTTCTGATCACTGGAGCATCAGCTGCAGCACAATACAAGATTACTCAAACACACATAAATCAATCTAAATACTATTCAACTTTGAGTAAACTAATGATGAGAGAACAATGTTCTAACATGGTTGCAAACTCAGAAAAAGTGGATTTTACATAACACCTTCCCTTTAATAATGTCTTTGGTTTATTTAGAGTGGATAAGGATAAAAACTAACATCCTTGCAATTGACTCTCCTGAACTGGAAGAATTAACATATATGAAAAGAAAGAAAATTACTGCTTAAGCCAATGGTTTTTGTACATTCATTTGTAACTTAGACAATAGATGTCATTCACGTTATAAAATATTAAACCAGACAGTGAGCAAGTTCCCTTTTTTTTGTCTAAAATTGTACTTTGTCATGAAATATCTAAAGGTCTTCTTTTCACAACTTTCCACTCAATACCAATATTAATTTTAGGCACTTTCCATCTGTAAATATATGCCTATAGAATGTTCTGTTGTCACACCACTATATGGATTGAATATATTTAAAGTTAAAAAGGCAACGTATCTTATTGATTGAATAAATTAATCTAATAAACCTAGACTTCCCACCTAGTTATTGTTGAATATCACGGAGGTTGATAAGATTTCTTAATGTACTACTCTTCTGTGGTGTGGTGAGGATCTTGCCTGCAGTCTGGCTCCTCTCCATCAATAATTCACAATGCAATAACCGGCCTCAGCTGTGAATGACAGAGGAAAGAGGTGAGAAGAGGAAAGACATAGGAGAAGGAGAGAATACGAGTGACAGAAAGTACATGTTTATTGCTGCCTAATCCTGCTCTCTGATACAACTCATTTACTTTTCCATTAGACTTAGCTTTTGTTTTCGTGATGTAGATCAAATGTAAATGTAAATATGTTACTAAGTGATTTACAATATCAGTTCACCAGTTTGGACTAATTTGCATTTTGGGACTTTCAACTGCAAAACTGTATCAAAATATATTAAAATTAAGTCATGTTTGTGCTGCATTACTCAAAGGCTTCCTCGGTCTATTATAATTTCCTGTTTCATCAAAAACAAATCTATTTTATAACTTTAAAAGTACTTTCCAGTTTGGAGTTGATAAAGTGAAGAAGTTACTTAGTCATTTGGCAGATGCATATTCATTTAATTACATTTAAGGACTAAAGTGATTGTCTAACTATCTGTCTAGTGGGCAAACTTTAAACCCATTGCACCTCAGGCATCCTTATAGAGATTATTCAGAATAGAAAGGACTAGCACTTTTTGTAGATTGTACTATATTATTGATGCACTTTAATGAGTGAGATGCATTACAATTTAGTTTTAAGTGCACTTTCTAGATGTTTTTTTTTTTTATAGAGGGATTATCAGTCGACGTTACTTTCTGCTCTGCTACTCATGTCACCTGCAGAAGCAGACGTTGTCCGTCTAGTTGGCCGGGGAAGCTTCTTTGATTAAAACTGCAAAACAGGACCAGAGCTAGTGGTTTTGGATCAGGTTTGAATCGGTATGACGAAAGTCTGGCTCATGTCTGTGAGTCGTAGGGTAAAATTTCATTCAGAAATGTTGAATTAGCAGCATAATTTTTGTTTTCGCACAGTGATAAACTCTTGCAGTTAGCAGCGCTGGCTAGTGTTGCTGCTACAGCTTGTGTCAATTAGCTGCAGATCTTTCTGCATTCCAGGTTAGCACGCATTTTCTTTGTTGATAAACAATTAATACCTCTATATATATCATCTAGCTGTCAATCAATTTATTTCTTTAGGTATCAAAAGTGGAAACTGCCAAAAAAAAAAAAGATAGTTATTGTTCTTTTCTATTAAAGAGAAGCTAAGCTCTACCACAAACCCGATTCATTTCATTTCATTTCATTTCAATTTATTCTTATATAGCCCAGAATCACAACAACAGCCATCCCAGTGGACTTCACAATAAATATAAAACAACAATATTTAAAATCAATAACAGTTTTAAATTAAAACCAATGAAATACAATTACAAAGATAACAATAGTAAAAATAATTAAAATATCAATCCTCCCCACCCTTTCCACAATTAGCTAAAATAGTAATAAATAAATAAATAAATGAATACTGATTAAAATAATAGTGGCCTACCCATAGGCAGCTGCAAACAAAAGTGTCTTGAGCCTAATCTTAAATGAAGAGACTGTGTCAGCTTCTTTAACATGAGCAGGTAGCTGATTCCACAGCAGGGGAGCTTGATAGCTAAATGCTCTGCCACCAATACTTTTAAAAACTCTGGGTACCACCAAAAGCCCAGCATCCTGCGAGCGAAGTGGACGGCCGGGATGATACGGAACTAATAGATCTCTAAGATAAGAGGGGGCCATGCCATTTAAGGCTTTATAGGTTAAAAGCAGAATTTTAAATTTGACTCTGAACTCAACAGGAAGCCAGTGAAGATCCTGTAGCACTGGGGTGATGTGATCTCGTTTTTTTGTACCAGTTAGAACTCTGGCAGCTGCGTTTTGAACTAGCTGAAGGCTTCTTATCGAGCTTTTAGGACACGCTGCAAGCAGAGAGTTGCAGTAGTCTAACTTTGACGTGACAAAAGCATGGATAAGCTTCTCAGCATCACTCCTAGGCAATATATTTCTAATTTTGGCTATTTTTCGCAAGTGAAAATATGCTGTCTTACACGCTTGACTTATATATGCTTTAAATGAGAGCTCCTGGTCAAATAGAACTCCTAAGTTTCTAACAGTCGAGCTGGAGACTACACTGACATTGTCCAGGGTGATTGTCTGCTCAGCCAAGGAGTCTCGCTGATGTTTTGAACCTATTAGAATAACTTCTGTTTTCTCGGGGTTGAGTAGTAGGTGGTTGAGGGTCATCCAGGTTTTTATGTCCCTCACACAGGCACTACATCTTTCTATTTGATCAGTCTGATCTGGTTTCATCGATAGGTACAGATTCAAACAGGGCAAGCGGCTAAAAAACTATTAGAAGAAGGAAGAGAGGGCTTAGGGTGGATAGCAGCAGTGTGATTAGGCCACAGTTTTGTGTGAGTAATCCTCACTGATATCACAGTGTGAGATAAAATAACAACAAAAAAACCTCTTTTGTTGCAGAATTGGGAGACATCCGTAACGTGACCACCAGCGTTCCCTCTCTGGAGCTGGACAGCCTGGAGAAATACACCAACTACAGCATCCAGGTGTTGGCTTTCACGAACGCCGGGGATGGAGTGCGCAGCGAGCAGATCTACGTGCGCACTAAGGAGGACGGTAGGACACGTGTTCAGCTCTCAGATGGCTGGTGCTCTGTGGTGGGCTGACTGGTGTTTGGTGTATCTCCTCACAGTGCCTGGTCCTCCTGCGGGGGTGAAGGCAGCGGCGTCCAGCAGTTCTGTGGTGTTTGTGTCCTGGCTGCCTCCGCTCAAGCTCAACGGCGTCATCAAGAAGTACATCGTATTCTGCTCCAACCTGCACCCCATGGTAATAGCATTTGTATACCACAAGATCGCTGAAGTACTTTGATTTAATGTTAAGTAGGTCTGGGGTTTTACGTTGAGACTTTTTCAGACAAAAAGGGCGTACTGTAAGTATTGGCATGAAAATGGACTTGAGTCAGACTTGTGTCACTATTTTGATCTTCTCAAAAAATCAATACTATAATTTTTTAGTAACAAACTGCAACATTTTACTCCTCAGTTAATTTTATTTTACTTGAATTTTTATTTTGAATAGTTTAATTTATTAAAAAAATATATGAAGACAGGGGTGGAATACAATATATACAAGATGTTCTTGGTAATTTGACATTAGAATAAAAAAAAACTTGAAAATAAAATCAAAAGACTTGAGACTTGCTAAACAGTGACTTGGTCCCACATCTGTGTCATACCATCCAATACTAGTTTTCACGTACAGTGCACGGATTTGTTTTTTTAATAAAAGTAAAACATGCTGTTGATCCTTTGCTTCCTTCTAAAAGGGCCATACAGTGACTCACCTGTATGTTTCTAATGAGATATAATGCTTAACAATTTAAAGTCAGTGTGTAGAAGTTTGATTTGTTCATAAAGTACATCAGTAAAACATGTGGTATGGAAAAAAATGTTGACTTTTGGGGGAAAAACAAGGAGATGAAAAGAGTTTTTAGTCTATATAGGGGGAAAAGTCCTGTCCTTGTGCTGTTTCAACAATAAAATATGCCAGGTTACACCACTGTTGTCCGCTGCCCTTTGGTCCTAAATGCCTTTGGTTCACAGTGGTACATGAATGTCTCCTCTCTTCCTCATTTGCAGGTGATGAGTGAGTTCGAGGCGTCACCAGATGCCTTCTTCTACAGGATTCCAAACTTGGCTCGGAACAGACAGTACAACATATGGGTGGTGGCTGTGACTTCGGCGGGACACGGCAATAACAGTGAGAAGATTACTGTAGAGCCTCTGGCCAAAGGTACGCACAAATCACAATATTACTCAGACCTTTTATTTGGAACATGACAGACTTAGAAAACAAACATAAATTATGATTGGAAGACACTATACCTTTTTTTTTTTCTGTTTTTAGTCCTGTTCTCCCTGAGATACTATTTTTCCCCCTTTGAGCTGCAGAAAGTACAGTTTTGAATTTCCCAGATTGGCCATAGGTAGATTTTTAAGATGTTATGCATTGTTTTTATTCTATAAATCACTCAAACTAATTCAACATTCTAGAGCTATTAGACAAGATTGGCTTGATTATTTCCCAAATGTCATTTCTTTTGCAGCTCTTTAATGGTGCTTTAATTCAATTCTGGTAAAGGGGCCTTTAGTGCCTTTACATTGTTTTCCCATGTTCATCTTTGTCCTATATTGTATTATACTGTATATAGTTATTTTATTTTGGATTCACACCACTGGGACATCAATCAAAAAGAGTCATGGTGCAGTTATGTAACTTACTTTTTCGCACGCTCTAATCTTACAAAAAAAAGAACTACACCACACCGACTTTTTGTTATTATAAAAACTTTGAGTTAAGCAAGAACTTCAACTAAAATGGGACTAGATTAGATGTGATTCAGGTTAAAACTTTTTTCCTTCTTGTAGCTCCAGCCCGGATCCTTACCTTCAACGGGACAGTAACCACTCCCTGGATGAAAGACATCGTGTTGCCCTGTAAAGCCGTGGGTGACCCTCCTCCCACCATCAAGTGGCTCAAGTTAAAGTAATTGACACACAAATATTGTCCAAATGAGATTACAGAAGAATAAACTTTTTTTTTTCTCACGCAGCACCAATGGGACCCCCACACCTGTCCTGGTGGATGGTCGGCGCAGTGTCCATAGCAACGGCAGCTTCATCATCCGCACTGTGAAAGCCGAGGATTCTGGGAACTACAGCTGTGTGGCCAGCAACAACTGGGGTTCAGATGAGATCACACTCAACCTGCAAGTTCAAGGTAAGAAATGTTCCTTTTTCATTGGTTTTGTCAAATGTGGCCCAGTATTTCAAAAAAATTGAATTAGTTTTTGTTTGTTTTTTATCGCTTCTTTTGGTTCTCACAGAATCAAAGTGAAAACTAATTAGAAACTTGGTGATGAAGTCAAATATATTATATTGAAGATATTTTTTCCTTATCCAGTCCCTCCTGACCAACCACGCCTCACCGTTACCAAGACAACCACCACATCCATCACTCTATCGTGGATACCAGGGGACAATGGAGGCAGCTCCATCAGAGGTGAGCTTTTAAACTAATGTGCCATGACACAAACACCTGTGTATATGTTTATTTGTTTCTTTTTACTGACTTAACTTAGTTAGACGTACTGTTATTTTAGTGTAAAAGTTAAGATTAAGTTTGATAAATTTGGTAAAGTTTTAGAGTTATTTTTGTTGTGTATTAGTGCTTTCCAAAAAGACAACTATTTTTTATGAATTGTTGAATGAAAAAATATGTATATTGTGCTCAAGCTATCTCTGCATTTTATATGGAATTTTTTTGTATCTTTGGCAATAACTTTCACCTTACACTTTCACTTGTCTTGCTTTGCCACAAACTTGGCACTGCTGTCGTAATGTAAAGCCAATGTCTGGGTGATTGGAAATTAAGTTTGCATAGGTGGTGCACAGTGGAAGATTCTTGCTCTAATATACAGGATAGCCTAATTTCATCAAATTTCAGAAGCTAAGCAGGATTGGGCGTGGTCAGTACTTGGATGGAAGACCGCTGGAACACCGGGTGGCTAAAGAGAATGTTTTTGTATCATTGGGCAAGACACTTAACCCACCTCATCTCTGCATCTACAATGAGGGAGTATATTCCAGTAAATAGAGAGCCTTTACCATTTAGTAGGTTGATTTTTCCTGAGCATCAACATTTCAAAGTGACACTGGAGGTGGAAAGTCACTTTCATAATCCCACTGAAATAAAAAGTTTAAACTATGCTTTGAAAAAAAGCACCATTCACAATATTTTAGCCAGCAAAATCCTCCACACAAACTGCATGCTATTGTTCAATTATTAGCTTTAAATGACAATGGATCTAATGCACCAAATCTGAGGACTGATTACGTGAAAAACATATTTACTGTTGAGATGGCCATTACTGTATGAAATAATATAACCAGAAGAAGAATTAGATCCATATTTTCCAGAATAAGTTATTAGAGGTTGTGTTTAAAACTAATTTTCAGCCTTTTCCTCCTAATTACCTCCAGAAACTGCCACTGGACTGATGTAAATCTAATATAAACATCGTAAAACAGCTCGCGTTCCCACAACATTTATATCTACTGAAAACGACTGCCCCGTCTTCAGTCTGACCTCCACTGATACCTGAGCTGGTTTTCTGTCTTCAGTGTGTGGGTGGAAATCGCGCAGTCCTAAAAGGCAGATCAAAAACAACAGAACAGATTAGAAGTGTTTAGGCACAAGATTAAAGCACTCCATCTTAAAGATAGGCCGTCGCAGGTGATTTATCACAGGCTCTGATCAAACATCCTCCATCTCAGCACTGGGCTTTATAATGTTTGTTTGTCTCCGCTAAGAATGCTATTTATCATTTTGTTTAGCCAAGACAAATGAGTACAGTTGTGTTAGGGCTGGGTATTGCCAAGAATTTCTTCAATACACTACTTATCAAGATACAATTAAAAAAAAAAAAAAAAAAACACAGCCAAATGAGTTTTTTAGTCATGCAGAAAAAAATGCTGTACATTGAGTTTTGTTTTTTATCTACAATGCCTTTATCAGAGCACAGTTGATTTATGAATAATTCAAATTTTCTGCTTTGTAACACACAAAATTCAACTTGCTGACAAAACGAGAAAATGTGAAAAAAAAAAAAAAAAAACTATGGAAAAGTATTGTATCTTAAAAAATGTCAACATTTTTTTGAACTTTAACCCTCTTAAAATTCAGAAGGTAACTTTGATTATGTAGAAAAACAAAATGCAGATGAATTGTATGTTCACTCTACTTCTAATGTTAAATACAAATGTTCTAGGAATAAATAATTTTCAGTTCAATAGTTTCAGTCTTAAAGCAGCAGTCCAGGTTCAGAAAGTTTCCTGTATCCTGATACTCCTCCCCTGTACCGATACATACACATATTGCCACAATATATAAACCGATAGAATACATTGAGTACAGCCCTAAGTTGTAGCTTGTTCTTAGTATTGTTGTAAAATATGTCTTAAAGTAGAATCGCAAATGAAGTAATAGTAGTTTGTGGTCAGTGCTCCCAGTTAAGGTTGTAACAGTTGATGGTCGTCAGTGATGTTTCTTGCTTTTCTAGTCTTATCTAATTCAGCTCTAAAATACTTGTCTGTATGTAAGTAAGTTGGAACTAAGCTTAGGTTTGCCATATTTCTTCTTGTTTTGTGACTAAACAGTACTGTTTTCTCTGGTTGTCAGAAGTGTAAATAAACAATACTGAAACTCACAAGGTCACAAAAGTCACAGCAATAGACAAACACATTCTGTTAAATGAATGCAACAAAAAATATTATTCATGTTTTCATTGAGAATTACTGTAAATATTCACATTACAGGGTAGAAAAAGTATTCAACTGTATATTGCTGCCAAAGGAGGGTCTGAATTGAACTAGTAGCAAGAACAAGACAAGATGGTCTCATTGTTTTACCTCAAGCATTTTAATGCTTTTGCTGTCTTTTGTAGCACCTCTTTTTAGAGCTACAGCACCAGCATTTAGTTGTGTTGTGTGTCCAAGTCAAATGCAATCCTACAAGATCAGTTTCTGCATTTGTACACAATATTATTTTGCACAATTCAATGGTAAAAGGTCTTGTCTTGAAGTCATATTAACAGGGCAAAATGTGACTTTATGTGTACAGTTTGACACTAGAATGTTTAAGAAAAGAACTAGCGTTATGTGTAGTAAGTGTCTATTTTATTATTTATGTGTAGTCAAAATCAGTATTGGGAATCGAGCATTATTTGTTCACTGTTTTCATCATAATGTCATAGATCTTTTATTTAAAACTGTTTTAGCTTCTAAATCCTCTCTGATCTTTCTGAAGGTCAGTATGTCTAACCAAACTGTGCTGTTCCAGGCTACATTCTGCAGTATTCGGAGGACAACAGTGAGCAGTGGGGCAGTTTTCCCATCAGCCCCAGCGAGCGCTCCTACCGTCTGGAGAACCTCAAGTGTGGAACCTGGTACAAATTCACCCTGACAGCCCAGAATGCAGTGGGACCAGGGCGCATCAGCGAGATCATCGAAGCGAAGACTCATGGGAAAGGTACGGTCTGTCATGCAGAAAGGCTGTCACTGCGTATGTAAGCACTTTTGAGCAGGTAAAAAAGGAACGCTGTGTGTGAGCCAATTATGGACTTATTTATAGGAATGTGATGTGTGTTATTTTGTCAACTGTAGAATCATCTCTGATTTTTATTAGCATTTATGTCGATACAGATCATTAGAAGATTCCTATCTGAACAACTAAGACTGTGATACCTGTGCAAGCAATGTTGATTGGATTCTTAAAAACTTTTAACAGGACTGGAAAAACACAAGACAAACTAATGCTAGTGTAAAAAGACTTTTTATATAAAAAAATATATACCGTAATTCTGGATTATAACTGCTACTTTTCTGAGCTTGAACTATGCCATAAGAAAGCAAAATTAGTTCTCATAGACTTACTATTAACAAGTGGCAATATATGTATTTATCATTTTTTATTAAATCTAGTGGGTGCGGCTTATTCAGGCGCTCAATAGGCAAATTAAGTATATACTATGTACGTATCTCTCTTGACCTAAATCAGAAAGAACCATTGTTTCAAAAGGCCCTTTAAGCGTAAAAAGAGGTCTTATGGATATGTTGTGAGACCATGGCCCTCTCACCTATGTGAATTTGTATGTTCTCCGTCTACTGCTATAAACATGCACAATAGGCTCTTGCCCTCTAGAGCTAGGACTCCTGAAAATAAAATTTTGATCTTAGTTGAACATTCCTGGTTGAATAAAGATCAAAAATTAATTTTATGCATCTAGTAGTCAAATACAGCTGTAAACTAGAACTGGATAAGATTATGAAATGTAGACTTGCAAGTTGTAACAAACTTAAGTCACTATTTTGGCGATTAAGAATTGGCATTTGATCTGGACTTGAAGGTCAGAGACTCACTTTTAGCTATGTTTCTCAAAAATACCTCTTCAACTTCATTTGTGACTTTTATTTTTTTATAGAAGCCCTTACAAAAATGCTCAAATTTGAAAAAAAAACAAAAATGTTATAAATAATTTGCAAAATGACTTGCAAGAACTTCTCATCCATCAATGACTTGGATGACAACTAAACTAGGACTAACTGGAAAATCTAGCTCGTACACACTGTTATACTCTAGCACTACAATGTTTAAAATCATTAACAGTTGACTATCACTTCATTTTCAAACTTCTCTTGTTCTCCTCAGAACCTCAGTTTGCCAAAGAACACGAGCTGTTCACCAGCATCAACGCGAGCAGAGTACGTCTTAACCTGGCCGGGTGGAACAATGGTGGCTGTCCCATCACCTCCTTCATCCTGGAGTACAGAGCTGTGGACTCCACCGCCTGGACCACAGCCCAGCGCACCTCTCTCACTAAGAGCTACATCCTGTACGACCTGCAGGAGGCCACGTGGTACGAGCTGCAGATGAAAGTCACCAACAGTGCCGGCTCTGCAGAGAAGAGGGTCACGTTTGCTACGCTCAATGGAGATGGAAGTGAGTGTTAGTTATGCATTTACTAGGATGGCGACAGTCACCCAAATAATGTGGTATTATTACAGTAATACCGAGGGCTATCACAATGTCAAATTATGGAGGCTGTAGTTGGCCAAAGAAATTCTTGGTCAAGTATAGACTAGAAAGCTCTGAGGCTAAAATTATACCTTATTTTGACCTTTTATCTAACCCAAAGTGTGCTTAAAAAGACAAAAAATCTAATCGAGTTCATGTAAAAACAACAATTCATACCGAAAATGAATTACATTAGCCCAGTGATTTGGTCCCAAATCTTTAACTACTTTCTTTGTGTTGCTGTTTAAATAAATCTTATCTACATAAAATAGTCGACAATACAAATCTTGGTCAACTTAGACACTGCCCATAAATGAATCGTCTAAACCAGTGTTTCTCAAACTGTAGTATGTTGGTACGCAGGCTCCTTTAGGTGGAACACACGATTTTGTATCATTGTAATATTTACTTATAAAAGTAAATTTTATTCACTTTTACTTCCCCACTGTATACTTTCTGAAAACATGTCCATTAAGCCTCCTCTGACCCTTCCCCTGGGCTCCCTTGAAAAAGAGATTCTGAATATCAGTGGGACTTCCCTGGTTAAATTAATTAAAAATGAAAATAAAATTATACTACTGTATACTTTCTTGATATGCCAATTATATAAAAAAAGATTTTGTCCTGTTTCAGATGTGACATAGATCTGATGGAACTCAAAAAGCCAAATGTTTTCTTAGTTGATACTTGGTATAAAAAGTTTGACAACCACTGGTTTAAACAACTAAAGGACTACAACTCTACAAATTATATTCAATATATTTTCATATTCAGACCATGATCCTTTACTGCATTTAAATTAATATGTGATGAAATACCTGTTTTGAGCACCTTTATTTATATATTAGTTGGAGTCTGATAGCCAAGACATTTTTAAAAGAAAAAGTAGTATTTCGGCAATTCAGTTTATCTCTTCACAAAATTATAATCATTACAACCTTAAACTGACATGCCCTGAATACAAGAAACAACTATTTATTTGTTAATCAAGATGGTGCTTTGTATTTGTATTTCTAGTTAATGCAACAAAGTTTTAGTGCTAATGTTAAATTACTAACTGTCCCTAAGCGTTGCTCAGCCCACGTTTACACATTCGATCTTTAACATAATTAATACAGTGATGTCAGTTTTATGATAGCAGCAGCATGATATTTTAGTCGTGAAGCATTGGCAACACAGCTGCAGTACTGGGAGCAGGTTTATATATACAAAAAAAAAAAGACGATTCTATGCATCAGGTCAGTGCAGTCATGCTAACAATACAATCATTCTGCAAACACTGCACTTTTTTTGTTGTTGCTTTTCTCTGTTTTTTTTCCGTAAGTCTCTGAGAAGTAGTTTGTTTTGTCAGCTTTTTTTGTAACATGCTGCTGACAGGTATTCTAAGCATAAATCTGGTGAAAAAACAGGGCCTAAGGCTGGAGATGTGTGTGTAGCGGTAATAATACAAGTCTATAGGGCTCTGTCTGTATTTTTAAGGCTGCTGCTGACAGGCTAGCTTGAGTGGAGACAAAAAATTGTGCTAGTATGTAAAAGTAAGCACTGGAGATTTCTACACAATGATTATTTGTTTCTATTCACTTTGGTGCACAATTATGGGTGGATTTTTTTTACTTTTAAGTGATACCATATAACTTTCTGGAGGTGGACAATCATGTGCATGATCCTATTGAAAAAGAAAGTATAAACAACACAAATGAACATTCATCAGTTTTATCCCATACCATGGATTATTAGAGCAAGACAGGGTCAAACCCCAGGGCAAACAAGTCATTTTGAGACGATATATACATACATTTCTATGCAGGTTTTAGTCCAGAACAAAACATCCAAGCAAAAAACATACTTTTATGTAAATTTTGGGGGTAAAAATTTACAATGATAAAGAAATTTCACCATATAAAATGTAATTGTTGCTATTATTGTTAGACGTATCAACACAATTTAACCATTTATGATCCTTAGATGCCTTGACCAAACACTGAAATCTGTTATTCTCAATGTCTAACTAATAACACTTTTTCATTTTGTCAAGATTAAGATCACCTTAATAAAATCTACCTTTTTGAATAGTATTGCAACGCTAATGAGAGATAGACCTCCACATAAACATTGACTTTATATTTAGCAATTTTCGAAAAAAAAAGTTTCAGCAATCGATTAAAATTCCAAATACATTAAATATACATCATTTTTTAATTTGTTTTGTTTTATGATTTTGTGATTTGAATATTCATAGCTATTGATTCATTTTGTGATTTTCGCTTCATCATTAGTGAACACACTAAAATACATTCAAAATAGAAGTTACTCAGCAAAGGCTTGTGTCTGGCATGTTCTCTAAACGTCTATGATCAGTGTAATCAGATATGAATGTCCTGGATACTATATTGTAAGTGCAAACCGTTTGTGTATAGGTACTATCCCACCACTGCTGAAGACTGGAGACCCCATCTCAGACAACATGTCGGGCAGCGGAGGTCTGAAGATGGTGGTGACCATCACGTCCATCCTGGTGGTGGCTGTGCTGGTCTTCATCATGCTCATGGTGCTGAAGAGGAGGAGGAGGGAGCAGAGGCTCAAGAGGCTCAGAGGTACAGGGATCATCATTTGTGTTTGTGTCGCAACATTATTATTATTTTTTTTTTTACATTTATAGGTATCCATGGTGTTGACATCAACATGAGTCAGTGCTGTAAAATGTTCATTTTGCTTTTAACATTACAATGTATTCATCCTTGGTTACCAACTTTTGTTTTGTTTTGTTTGTGTTTTTGTTTTGCGTATTTGTCTTAGCTACTTCATTTTCTGGAGATGAAAAGTCAACTACACAATTCAGTAGAAATACAAAGTTAAAAGCACTTTTGGACATTCTGATTAGGGATTAAGAGAAGGCTCTTATCTAGTTCAAAACACCGCCCATTTTGTTAACTTTGTTCATGTTATATAATGTAAGCCTGCTCAGAGTAAAGAAGCAGATTTTCATTATTTATGTAGCGCAACAAAGATATGCTTAAATCTACTGTATATTTGGTCAAAAAGTTACACAGTTCCTTTTTTAAAATATAGGCCAAGATTGTGTTGCAAAGTTTTATCAAACTTTAAACAGTCCTACCAGTAAAGGTGGGCAGTGTGGAAAAACAATGTTGTTGTTTTTTTTATTATTTTATTATTTAAAAAAAAAAATCTATTCTTCATTCTTTTTTTTTATCCCCATTGGATTCCACAATGTGGTTGTCTTCCTGGGGTTCCTAAAAAGGTGGAAAAACATACAATTAAAAATACATTTATATTTAAAATTAACACATAATACAAAGATATTTAGTGTTTATATTTACTGTAAAGACAAATAAGTCCAAATCTTTGCTAAGATACAATACATGTGTGAGTTACAATGAATCACCGCTGCAAACTACAGATAACAAACAATGCACATACAGCACACCAGCCCAAACAACCCACAGTTCCAAGGCAGAAGCAGTAGTTCTGCCCATAGTCCAAGACCCCACAGTGTGAATGGTGAATGATTAAATCATAATATAGTTTACAAAACATTTTATAATAATCATGCATTACTGAGCATGCATGTTATTATTAACTATCTAATTGTTGTTGTTTGATTTTGATAGACAGGGAATTTCAAACAGTTGTAACACATATTGTTCTTTTCATAAAGTCACTTCTCGGAACTCTAAAAATCTACATGAAATTAAATTAATTCACCAAAATTTCGTAAACAATTTGCACAACTATTTAATTAAAAAATTCCATTAAATTCATTCTGTAACTGCACATTGTCTGGACATCCTTTCATTCCACATTTTGCTAGCCCCATACAAAAGTACTTGTGAATGTCTTTCTGCTGCTGTGGCTTATCAAAGGGGACAGCACTATTATGGTATTAACCGCCTCTTTGCTGACTTCACAGATGCCAAGAGCCTGGCAGAAATGCTGATGAGGTACGTCGCTTTAATTTTAATTTACACTCACTGCTTTTCCTTGAGCGGCCTACATAAATCACTGTACGCCCCGCAGTTGCGTTACCCATCACTAAAAATCACATATATTGCTCACTGGATATGCTGTCTGCACTGGCTGCTTATCGCTACTTATCAACTTAAATGGATCTGAATTAGCATTTGTGTGATACAATGCAAATTCAGCCGGCGGAGAACGTAATGAATTTTCCCTTGTTAATCTTTGGCAGTAAAAATACCAGGACGCCCGACACGGTGAACAAGCAGCCGCAGCCCCTCCGAATGCACATCGACATCCCCCGGGCCCAGCTGCTCATCGAGGAGAGGGACACCATGGAGACAATCGGTAACTAGTGTACACAGGGATAAAAGCACGTACTGTGAGATATGTTCTTCTGATACAGTATAAAGGCGCTCGAGGCTTCTGACTGGTGAACCAAGGAGCAATGCTTAGTGTAGAAATCCAGAATTACTGATTAGTTATCTTATGTCACCTCCCCTTACAGAGCTTAAAGTGTGACTTGAATATTCACAAGCATAAATCAGGTTATCTACTTAAACAGAATTGAATTAGCATAAAAGACATCTTTAACAGGAAGAGGCCATCTTAAAAAGGGTGAAGTTCTCTGATTCACACCTTCAACATCGGCTGCTCTGTGGAGACGGATGAAAATGAGCTAATTTATTCATTAATTTTAAACGTAGTGTCATGTTATAAGTACTACTACCGGTATGTCTCCAAACCAAACTCTTACCAAATCACTGGAAATAACATTTATTTTCTGATGGTGCAGCTTGACAATAAGAACAAGATTCACTGTAAGCATATTAAAATGTTCTTGTACAATATAAGAAATTATAAATAAAATATGAGAAAATATCTGAGACAGTCATTGTTAAATATCAAATCTTTACTTCAAAGGAATATTAATATAGGTTTGTATTTGAAGGTCCTTTATTACACAAAATGTTTAGCCATGTTAGAATGTTGTTGTCAAAAACAACCCAGAAGTTGTTGTTGTTGTTGTTTTTTTTTCATTTGCAACCAATGTTTTCTATTGCAGCTATTTGTCAGTCAGTTTAAACAAGGCTAAAACAGTAGTTGTAGCTGCAAAATGTGGCTTGGTTGTAATGATGTGTGTAGAGTTTAAAAACACAGTGGAGCACTTACTATATTACCACTTAATGACATCACAAGTTGAAACAGCATGTTTTTAGACTGACAGAAAAATGTAGCTTATATAATATGCAGAATTTGTATTAAATATGCATCAAAAAGCATATCTTCTGTGTTTTTGACCCCTTGGAGACAGGATTTGTAGTTTTATTTAATGAACATAAAATGATACGGTATAACATCGTTCCTTATATTTTCACTCCTTCGTGTTTCTCTAACCTCTCTGTTCTGTCTCTCAGATGACAGATCTACGGTGCTGCTGACAGACAATGACTTTGGGGAGACGAACAAGCAGAAGTCGTCCACAGTGACCCACACAGTGCACTACCAGTCCCTGTCCCAGGCCACCGGACCCCTGGTGGATGTGTCCGATGCCAGGCCTGGAACCAGTGAGTCCCTCCACCGTCAGTGCTCAACATTTATTTCTTTTACTACTAACACTACTACTATTTGTGTCTGTGCTACTAACAACAACATGTGGCTAGTGAGGGTTAAGGTTTTCTACTTACTTTGAAATTATGTATGCTAGACAACACAAATCTCATCTCTAATAAAACTGTTATGGCAAAAAAATTACAATTTCCAAAGGTTTTACTGGGAGAGAAAAGTAGCTTTTGGATCGTAAAAAAAATTGAATTGTTGCCTATAATAGGAAGCTGAAACCCACTGATAAAGAACATTCATACTGTATATTTCTATTAAAGCTGGGGTACCTGATTCTGCAGTTTAAATATTTAAATCTGTCCAACTACATCCTGTATCTTTGGCTGTTTATGTGTTAGAAAATACTTTAATATTCTATTCAGACAGTACCAGTGTCTAACTTACTCACTAAATGTACAGATTACAAAAAAAAAAAAAAAAAAAACAAAAAAAAAAAAAAAAAAAAAAATCTTCTACTTTGCTCACAGATTTTTTTTTTTTTTTTTGAAATTGTATTCAGAACAAAAAAATACAACAACACCAATGTCAGTGCATAAATTACCATGCATCGGACATACCAAAGTTACAGATTAAAAAAATCTTTTTTTTAATTCTGAAAACTATACAAGCAGTATAGCTAATAATGCTACTATCACATTTCTGCTATGTTTCTGAATTGTACTTTACTCATATTTACTATGTATAGCATTTTTTTAGTTTAACCATGCAAGAGTTGTTTAAGTATCTGCTATATCTGGTAGCGCTACCACATAATGCAGGTTTTTAGGTATTCATTGTATTTTTGTACAAAGGGTGAACTGTAAATTCATCACAACTTAAAGTGCTATTCCAGTTCTTTCAGTTTATTGCTGCCACCCACTGGGGCTTTTGTCTTCATCAAAAGGTAAAAGATAAAAAGCTACATTGGGCTTACAACCTCCTTGTCTGTTAGTGCAGTCAGTCGCTCAGGATATAACCATTTTACTATTGAAATAGATGAAAGTAACTTCAAATCAAGCAGGTTTTTGACAAAGTTTCCATAGTTAAAAAGAGCATGACAACACATGCAAAGGGTCAATTGGAAAAAGGACAAACCAGCACACTATTTCCAAATCTGCAATTTTAATAGGACAGACGTTGTTTGATCCACACAGGAGGAGTTAAATTGGAGTAGACCACCCAAGCACAGCCAATCAGAGCGCTGCTGTCAATACTTACGAGAACTAAAATACTTGTAATACAATTCAGACAGTAAACAGTGGTCTCATTTTTTCACACAGCGCTGCATTTGCCATGTCTTTTTTAATGAAAAACACAAATTTCTGATTTTTTACTAAACAACTTAAGGTACCCCAGCTTTAACCATGATATACTTATATCTGAACTTTAAATGAATATAATAATTTAAATAAAATAAACTATGATTAGTAATCTGTATATTATGCCCCTTACCAATCAAATACTTTAGCAAAATGCCAACTCCAGCCATTTGCCTTTAGTATCTTCTTCTTGTTTTTTTTTGGAGCTAATAATAAGTTGAGTGAAAACAAGGCGATATGCTACAGTTCGCGTTTAATGGCGTGTTTAAAAGCTACAGCTGTTTGGAGATTTTCAACTGAATCAGCACCATATGGCCCTCGAAGAAATACAATATAAAAATCATTTAAAACTTGTATATAATAAATACAGAGCTGCATTCGATAATAAATTGTGATTTCACATGTGGAAAAGTAAAATAATATAACTTTTTATACATCAAAACACATAAGGCTCAGCAGCACATACAAACGTATTTAAAATGTGTTTTCTGTTTGTTTGATTGTTTAAAGGAGATGTGTAGACATAGTAAGATCATTAATTTACATTTTGTACAATGTAAAATACAAAATGATATAAAGCAGTTTAGAAATAGAAACAGAACACCAATAAGCTCTGCCTTGTTATAGTAAAATTTACTTAAAAAACAGCAAATTTTAAATTATCCATTTGTTTGTTGTGTTTTGAACTCTACCTGTTTTACTTATAATCTAATTTTTACGGTAATCATGAGTAGAGCTGTCAATATATCGAATTTTAGATCATATCGTGAATGTTGTTTTGGAATATCGAGTTATCGTGCAGTAGAATTAATAAGTAATGCTGTATATTTAATAAAAAACAAGACACTTTTATATGAATTTGTATATGAATGATAAAGTAATTTATATGAATTAAAAACAAATTGCTTCACAAAAGAGGAAAATTTGAGAAAAAGAGGAATTTGCCTGATAATTAAACACACATCTTCAATTAGATAAAATAAGAATTTGTGCCTGGGATAAGTAATGTTATACATATTTTGAGCACATTTGATTGATTTAAAGTGGACCAAGCATAAAATATGTTGTTTTACTTAAAATATGAAAAATAAATACCAACCTAAAATTTTGAGGTAAAGAAAATGCTTCCTTTTTTAAAAATAAGAACCATAATGATTTGTTCTATCGGTAAATCTATAATTAAGAAAGTCAAAACCTGTTAAATCACTTTAACACTAAGTAATTCAACCAATTTGAAGTTTTAGCATATTTAAGGTTTTTGCTTTTCCAGCGCAGTAACAAATGTGAAGACATTTAATAGGTTTTAGTTGGACTGACAGAATATCGTCCAAATATCGATATCGAAATGCGCCAAAAATTTATCGGGATAAGGTAAAAAAAAAAAAAGAAAAGAAAAAAATCATTCAAATGCAACTTTGGTTAAACTAATGAGAGAGAACACTTTTATGACATGGTTAAAACCCCTATAGTAACATTAGTATTTTTTATTTGCTTTTTTGGCTCTAGTGTAACCTTAGTTTAAACCTAGAGTATTTTTTTTTTTAGACACAATGCGATTTGTATATCTTTAGATAGTACTTAAAGGTTGTATGGAGGATTTTCAAAAATTGTTTGTTGTCAGTCTTGGTCAAAAACAGCTGCATAGATTTGTAACAGCCTTGTACTTATGCTAAACAAAAAAAATTATTATAAAAATATATAAACTGTGGACAGGATGAGGCCGGTAAAACGTTGACCAATAGATAACGAGGTACCTCGTTATCTATTGGAACCTTCAGTGTTCCTAAGTAACTCATTGACCCAGTTGCAGTGAAGGGCGTGGCCCTGGGAGGGAAACACATCATTTGAAAAACAGCAAACAGTTGTAGGATTTGAAAAATCCTCCATACAACCTTTAAAGTGAAAAGTTTGAGATCCCTTGTTTTAAAATCGTAAATGTAACAGGAATTGTAATAAAACAATCCAGGCCAAGCTACACATGAATTTGAACAGCCAATATTCACTTAGCCAACAGCATAAATCTTCATATCATTTGTCCTGGCGGCACAAAGTCAAAAGGACATTTTCGGGCCAATTCAAAATGCAAACCCGCTAACTAAGCTTAACTGGCTCATACATCCACATTTCCTGGGATCAAACGGCCTCCTGCAGACATGCTCTGCTCTTACGTCTGAAGAGATCGCAGCGACACAGAAAGTGCAGCTATGGGCGCCGGAGTTTGTGCACCGCCGGAGCAGAACTGATGAAGAAGAAGTGTGTCTCTGCACATTCTGACGTGTGCTCACCTGAGTGCTCTGGTCTGGGGTCTGAGGGGGAGACAGACAGATGCTACATGAGAACAGTGTTTGTAGGAGAGAAGTAAAGGCATGAAGTGGTGGTATTCTCATTGTTACAGTGAATGTTAAAGGAGATGATTGTCACTTAAGTAGGAAATATAAACTAGTCATGTACAGTAGCTCATGTAGAATGATTTTACAGTCTAACCACTAGTGTTCATCATAAATAATAAATAACCATCTTTATAAATGAGAAATATTGTTAAGATCAAGTTAGATAAAAGAAGATTGAACAACTTTCTGATGTTAGAAGCGCTGTCATGTGTGCTTTATTAAATTTTCTAATACCAAGATGAAGTAAAGTTGCCAAAAACATATGTAAAAAACTAAAAAATGTAAAAAAACAAAAAAAAAAACCAAAAAAACACAATTTTAATCTTTTGCGTTCTGATACACTAGTGGCTAGCTGATCTTGCTCTAAACTTTCTAAAGGATTTTCAGAAACCCTGATAATTTACTACAAACTTCAGTTTTTGCTACTTTATCCTCTCTTGATGGGTCTAAATTAGATTTGTCCTCATGGAGCTGTAGATCTCCTGTACCATCTAGTCCCTCCTCTCAATTTCATTTCACTCTAGCTTCAGGTCAGGTATTGCAGAAGGTTTCCAAAAAACAGGAAGTACAATTGGCTAATCACTAGCTAACAGGAGTGGAGCAGTGTGTTGGCCAAAACTAACCAAGTTGAGATTGCGGACTGTATGTGTTCTCCTCCTTGGACCTCATGTCAAATATTAAATGAGCAAACAAACTCCAATGGTGCGATTCATGGAATGTGGAATGAAAAGACTGACAGCTAGTAAAAAGCGCCCTGTTCTGGGTCACATGATCGAACCCTCTGAGGTTTTACCTGTTATAATAACAGTGTTCTCTCTCATTAGCATGTACGTATGTCATGATTTATTACTAACACATATCTCCTTTAAACTGTGTCCTTTAAACTTTGTTTGGCACACTGTCGGAGGACAGTTTCAGAAGAGAAGACTGAAATCTAAACTGCTGAATTCATGATTTGTTGTTTGTTGGTAAAATTGCATTACAGTTTCCTATTGCCATAATTCAATTCACAATTTAGATTTTTGTCTTGCAGTCAACTAGGTTATTTTTTAAAGAAAGAACATTCCTGAATATCAATAAGATTGTTCTGTATAATACAAGAATAGTCACAATGTTTGAAGAAACAAAGTGAACTTGTGCCAGACCTGACTGAATGTGCTTTATGATGTTGAGTTAAGAGCTGATGGGTTAACGACTCTAAATATGGATACTAAACAATTACTGTTTGAATGTTGACAAAAAATACTAGTTCTAAGCTCTTACAACAGTGGCTTTATTTTAAATGTCATGTGTTCGAAGGTAAAAAAAAAAAAAGTTAATAAACTAACAAAATCAAAAATCGTGGCTGCAAAATAGAAAACTAAATTGAATTGTGACTTAAGTGAATCGTCCCATCCCTAACTCGTACTGTTTTGCCAGATCCCACTGCCAGACGCACTGCCAAAGCTGGTCCTGCCGCCGCCCGGAGCCGCTACGCCAGCCAGTGGACCCTGAACCGGCCCCACCCCACGAGCTCCTCCCACACTCTGACCACAGACTGGAGACTGCCCACGCCCCGGGCCACAGGCTCTGTTGACAAGGAGAGTGACAGCTACAGTGTCAGCCCCTCG
The DNA here is from genome assembly GCA_038363315.1 of Mugilogobius chulae. Classification (NCBI taxonomy): domain Eukaryota; kingdom Metazoa; phylum Chordata; class Actinopteri; order Gobiiformes; family Gobiidae; genus Mugilogobius; species Mugilogobius chulae. The sequence continues at coordinate 28,763,185 of CM076415.1, forward strand.
CAAGACACAGGTACAACACACCTCAACAACTCCGACAGCCTCAGTCACACCAAACACATGTGGGCTTGGTGTGAAAGGGCCCTTAGATCAACTCCACACCATAAGGTGCAATCAAATTACAAAGGAACTCATTTAGAACAAAAAATACCTTCACTCACTACACATTTAAATTTTTGTTTTGCTTTTCAGTTCCTTAGGTTATTTATTTTCATATTTTTACATGTGTTGTTTCTAGGGCCCAGTCGATATATCGGTTGGCCGATGTTTTTGGCCGATATGCGTACTTACAAGCCTGACTGGTATCAGCGATATTTCAACCGATATTTATGACATGTTATACCTCATTTTAAAGCTAAATCTTCCAGAATACAACCATTCCATTCAATCACCAATCAGATCAATATTTAGCACGGTTATTACATTTATTTGTGGAGGTGTTTTATTGTCGGACTGCACCTGAACGCAGCACCAGGCTGACGCTCTGCACCAGTGCATTACTAGAGCGCTCTGAGGCAGCGCTGGATTTAAATGCTCTCAACTTCCCTACTAACTCAAGAAAAGGAAATAACTTCTTCATAGATGATGCCCGCACCAACAAAAATAATTTTTTTGTTTATCAAAGTGTCAGTGTGTAAAAGAGGGACAATCTTCATCGATCGGCTGTCATATCGGCTATCGGCACCCCCAGCATAATCTATATCGGAATCGGTATCGGTTCCCAAAAAAAAAGCCATGTCGGTCGGGCCCTAGTTGTTTCCTCGTAAGCAGCCATGCTTGTGTTTATACGGAAGACGAGACGATATCTGTCCCTGATTGGCTCATTTTTTCTGTCAGTCACAATCACTGAAACTCGACAGAGGGACACCCTCGCCAGAAATTTATACTTAATATATCGTCTGGATTATCCAACATTTATTTGTTGGAGCCATGTCCATTCCAGAGACTGTGCTCCTGTTCTGACTGAAAATCTTAATACACTATATTTTTAAATATAACACTAGTTATTCACAAAACTATTTATCCCCAAAACACATTTTGTTCACAAAACACTAAAGTGCTGCAAAAACTATTAAAAAATAACTAAATCAAACATATATTAAGTGGTCAATTTTACGTTTGTGAGAGTTCCATGCAACTTTGTTCAAAACTATGGGAAATCAATTATGAAAAGTATATAATTTTCAACTATGAGACACTTTCATTTGATTTGTGTTTCAACCTGATTTGTTTAAACTGTATAAATCTTTTCATTCACTGCAGACGTCTGAATAAAAACATGAGCGATTGGATTCATTTTATAAACACAGTAGGTCTCCTTCAGCGCATACATTACTTTAGATCCATCAGATGTCAAAGTAAAGTTAATGAAGAGAACGTTTAGCTCAATAACAAAAACTTTTGAACGCGTGTGTCCAGATCGAGCGCGGAGCAGCATGGTGTCCACGGAAAGCGCCTCCTCCACGTACGAGGAGCTGGCCCGGGCCTACGAACACGCCAAGATGGAGGAGCAGCTACGGCACGCCAAGTTCACCATCACCGAGTGCTTCATCTCGGACACGTCATCGGAGCAGATGACCGCCGGGACCAACGAGTACACGGACAGCATGACGTCCAGCACGCCCTCCGAGTCGGGCATCTGCCGCTTCACCGCCTCCCCGCCCAAACCTCAGGACGTCAGCCGAGTCATGAACATGGCAGTGCCCAAAGCTCACAGACCCGGTGCGTACTTAAACGTCATGTCATTTTTAGCATTTCAAAATTTGTATGTTTTTAGAATATAGATTTTTGTGTGTGAAAGGTTGACAACGCAATTTGAATCAGTTGAGCTGTTGATTTTTGCATTAGTCATTTTTAACATTGCTATTGGTGAAGTATTCTCCTTTGTAATGTCACTGTTCACTGGCTAATTTTTGTAGTATTTATTCATTTTAGATGACTTTGTTGAAACCTAATAGAAATGAATTGAACAAAAAAACACTCAGGGCCTGATTTATCAAGCCAGGTGCTAAATTTCGTGTGCAAAAATGTAAAAAATTAAGTGTTATTCATGAGCATTTTCCACAAACTTTAATACTGGAAGATGCACATACAACATACAAAACAAAACAGATATGAACCACCTCAAGTTCTGCATCTTTAGTGTGTGTGAGAGAGAAAAATGTCATTTCTGCCAAAACTTTGCTCCCCTTAACCTGTTTTGCACATGAGCAAATGCTTGATAAATCGGGCCCTCAGTCAGCTAGCACTGTCCACACAATTTAAATTCAAATTCATAGTGACTGTTTTCATAATAACGCAAAAGGTGTGTACTGTTGGAGAGTTTTTTGGCCTTTTTTAATTTTTAAATTGTTCACCATTGCTACGGTTTTGGAGATATTTCAATCATTTCTCGTTACAAACTTTAGTTTGAGCCATACTTTAAAAAAAAATCTACTTGCAATTTTGCTAGGCCCAAAGTCATGTCATTTACAAATGTGCTGTCCTTATGTTTGGTTAGCACCCTTTTACTTCTGACGGCTGTGAAAATGCAGTAGATTATTTATTTCTCAATCTTTTTTTTTTTTTTGCTTAAATCTGTTAATCCCCTTCTGTTCTGACTAAAAATACAAAATTTGATGAAAAATCTCAAGGTTTTATTATCTTTAACTTACAAAAAGAAGGTGTGTGGGGAGGAGACTGGGGTGTATAAAAATGTATGTATGTATAAAAAATATATAAAAACAATGCATATTTGAATGTTGTGCCCTTATTACAATAGAATAAGCCAAAAGGTCCAAACAAATCCAGTTTAGATTCACATTTTATATGAAAAATGAGAGATTTTGTCACATTTTCACCACCTCTGGGAATTTGCTTTTTATATGTCTGGAAAAAATAATAACACGCCAAGGAACTTTTTTCAAATGTGTGGGTTTTTTTTATTCAGAACAGGGGGAAAGTACATATTCAAGCAAAAAAAAAAAGGTTGAAAATAATTAATCTATACTTTCACAGCCATAAAAAAAAGTGTAGTAAAAGGGCCCTAATATGAGATTAGGAACTTTTTTCTAATGGGACACAAGGGTTAATGGATCTGAATGTTCTAATTGCTACAGTAAACAATGCTATAAGTCAGTCCTTAACAGCAGGTGCTTGTGTGGATTTACCCGAGATGACCTCCAGTCCTTGGGGCACAGATCTGTCCACGTGTTCTGTCCTCTGGTGTTGTGTGTGTCCTGTTCTCTGGTGTTGTGTGTGTCCTGTCCTTTGGTGTTGGACTAGACTTGTCTTACATTCATGTGCTCACAGGAGAGAGGGCAGGTCCTGGTCAGCTCATCAGTCTGTCTGCTGCTATTGTCAGAGAGGACTCACCACACCACACAGGCAGCTGGTGTTGGTTACACTATAAACCAGGAGTTGGCAAAGCATGTGCCATTGCCATCTCTTGATAACAATCTGTAATCTTAAACCAGGAGAAAGCAGTTAAATATTTAGCTTCAAAAGCACGAGATGTTTTATTATTATTTTCTGATCATTTTAAATCCAATTTTAAATCATGTCAACAATTTGTCTGTTGTTTCTTTTTTTCTACATTTTGGCTTGTACCTCAGCTTGATTTAGTTTCATTCCACCCAATATATGAGGTATCGCAGAACTACAGACTTTCCAGAAAAGCAGGAAGTACTATTGACCAGTCATCGAATGGGAGCAAAGCAGTGTGTTGGGCAGAACCAACTCAAGTTGAGACAGTAGAGTATGCGATCTCTTCCTTTAACTTCACGCCTAATATTAACTTAGAATAGGATAATGTCCCTTTTAGCTTTTAAGTTAAGCTCACAGAAACAGCAATGACTGCTTACACAAGTTTTTGCTTTACTTCCTGAGTTCAAGCAAGACCAAAAGATTGGTCACCGGGCAATGGAGCCTGTCTTGCTCCTCTGGCTGTTTCAAATTCCTCAGAACATGGCAAATGGATCATTCTAAAATGTGTAACATGCAACAAATCTGGTAGAAGTACTTTTAAGTACATTTTAGCCATGTATCTATACTTTTATTTGTCACCAATTTGCAGTACCTTTTTCAACAAAAGGTAAAGACAAAGTAAATGGTGGGCTGCTCTGGATCATAGAAAGTGGACCTAAATTCAAGTTAAAATGAGTCACATGACATATTCACAGGTTTAAAACTGCAATAGTAAACAATAAATGCTTGATATTGTCTTTAAAGAGGTACATTTTGGAACTTAGTCTAAAAAACATTCTTTATTGTTGTTTGGGCCACTTTTTTTCAACAGTCTGAGGGCTTCACTTGGCACCCAGGCTGCAGTTTGGACATGCCTGGCCTAAGTAGAAAAAAAAAAAACACCTTGGTTAATGCAGTTGTTTCCACAGACGGTCTGATTACAGAATGATCTGCCGTTTACAGCCTCATGAATTTTCAGACTCCAACAAGCTCCCAGCGCTCCTCTTAGATCTATATTTAATTTCATTACCAGCGCAGGCCATTCATCATCTTTGCTGCCTCTAATAGGCTTTATTACAGAGCACATTCAATTATCCCAAGCTTGGACTGTGGCTATCTGCAGACCACTGAGCGCAGGTGCTAACTTTAGCCGCTGATTCATTTAAGACCTGTAAAATAATCATTGGCTGGCGTAGGTTTGACTGTCTTTGGGGAATAGAAAGTGATTGGCAGCTCATTCAGTTCAGTGGTGACACGACCTTGCAATCCAATACCATGGCACAGGGACAATTTGCTCACTGTAAATGGGATCTATACACGGGAGAATATTAAGACAATGGGATGAAGTTAAGTGCTACTGTTATATAACTCTACACTGGGCTGGCCAAGTATGGCTACATTTATATTTAAGCTCTTATCTCTGTGTTACTTTAAGTTAAGATTTGGATTAGCTGCCTCATTGTTAAGTTTGCAAAAATGATTTATGTCAAGTTCTGTCCTAAAGTTGCTTCAAGTTATAATTAAAATGCCATTCAGTATAAGACACTTGACGTGCTATTGGTTTTATAAGCTCCAAAGATTTCCCTTACCTACTGCACTGACAATAGTTTTACAAACTTTACGTCTCTCTCTCTTTCTCAGAAGAAAACTTTTGACATCCCATCATCTCTAACATTGAGATTAATATCATTTTTCTATATCTCTCACTGTAAATCAAATGTACTTCCTGTAACTGCAGTAGTATTCATACAGACTGGAGTTAAAGTAATAGTCTTTGCATAAATGTCAAGCCAGTGTATGAGCTGAGCAAGGATGAGTGTAGATGTGATTAGATTATTCTTGTGGCTCCACAGAGCAGACCGATGTGATTACACCAGCAGCAAGAAGAGGCTGCAGCTTGTGAACTGCTCTGTACATTTGGGTTGTTATAAAACTTACGACCTTCACAGCTCTACATTAGTGATTCATAATAGAATATATTTCATAATTTTCATAATAGAACATGTTAATAGACAATTTCACAAAAGACACTAATGTCACTGGATTAACCCTGTTGTGTGCTGTGCTTGTCAGGAGGTGAGCTGGTGCACCTTCCGCCTTACCTACGCATGGACTTCCTGTTGAACCGAGGCGTGCCATTGGCTGCTCGAGGAGGCGCGGTCAGCAGCAGCAGTGGCAGCAGTATCGGCGGAGGAGCGGGAGGCGCGGGAGCCAGCGGAGGTGCTGGTGCTACAGGAGAGAGCAGAGCCGTGGTGCCTGTGGGAGCGGCCGGAGCCATGGGCCAGGCCTGCCTGGAGCCTCAGAGGAGCCGCACACTGAAGAGGCCCCCGCCCATGGAGCCCACCATGGAGGTGCCCTCGGCCAGAGAGCTGCAACAATGGCAGCCCGGAAGTGCCTCCACACTGCCCCACCGAGGGGAGCGAGGAGAGGCCCGGGGAGAGGTCCGGCCAGAGGGACCGCAGTCAGGAGACCTGGCCCAAGCACAGGCTGCTAAACTCAGCACCTCCCAGGAGTCTCTGCTGGACTCCAGAGGACACCTGAAACAGAGCAACAACCCCTACGCCAAGTCCTACACTCTGGTATAACAGTGGCCCCTCTCCTTTCTGAACTCTGTACATACAGCTCTGACATGCGTCTCCTGTGGATGCTTTACTTCACTCTTTCTATCTCTTTTCTCCTTTTCTGTCGCTTTTCTCTGCGCTGGCCCAGAAGGTTCACTACAAACACAAATACATGCACAGCACAGAGCTGCAGCCACTTTGGATACATGTCCTGCACAGACGCTCCAAACCAACATGTCCGCCTAAATGCATCCTCTTGATTTCCAGCGCGTGAACCTCTGGGGCCACCGTACCTCTCTGTTGCTTTTGCACTCTTCATTCTGTCACTCGCTCCTTGGATTTTCACAGTTTTTATTTTGTACTTGAGTATTCTTTTAAAGTGACGACATATGAGGATTGCCAAAATGATTTATTTAAAAATTTCAGAAAGAGAAAAAATGCTATTGAATTTATATCAAGGACAATTATAGTCATTATTATTACTATTATTATTATATAAAAGCAGAAAATATTCTAAAAACAGAAGTGAGAGAGGAGCTATGTGAAGTAGTCTGCGGGGGAATTTCTTTATTTATTTTGGTTTTCTCGTGGCAGTGTGATGAATTCTGTGATTGGGTAAGTGAGGGTCCGAACCTTTGAAGAGCCAATGAGAGGCAAGGAAACACGGACTGGAACGCCTATTGTTTTTCAACCTTCCCGGCGACTGCATGGCGACTGATAAATTAACAAGGAATGGCTGGAAATCCAAAAAAGAGAATTTTTGTCACACTATAAAGTTATACAATGTGAATATATATAAAGAGATCACTTTTATTTGTGGATATTACGGGGGAAATGATTTGATTAATAAAGTCCTTAGTCATGTTTGCACAATTCTGTCTTGTTGTATTTTACACTTTTCTACTTTTTTTTCTACTTTTTGTTTTTTCTCACTTTTCTTTATCTTTACTTAATTGTACTGAAGTAACATTGCTCTTTTGTTGCTTTCTCTTGAAGTGACAAAAGCTTTATGTCAACACTATGACATGGTTTGAACTTTTTATGTTTCTTGCTCAGTTCTTCAGATATAATTCAGTTTTTAATTTTTTGTGTCTCTTCTTTGAACATTTAAATTGACTTGCATGTTTTAGTGTTTTATTCATACATTTCCACTGAACAAAAATATAAATGCAGCTCTGTTTTTAAACATTCAACATTTTTCATGAAATGAACTCAGATATATAGCATTTTTTCAGCATCCACAAAAGACCTGTTTCTCAAATATGTCTAAATGTGTGTTGAGATATTCCATGACACCTCACAGATGTGAAGGGTGGTCCCCGCCTAAGGCTCGAAGTTACTGGGATAGGCTCCTGTCACCCACAACCCCAAATGGGAACAAACTATAGAAAATGAATGAAAATGAACAAATTATCTCTAAAGACTAGATAGGCCAGTGGTTAGAGACGGTGTGGTTGTGAGTTCAAACCTCACAGATGTAAAGATCAGTGCATTTACAAAGATGGGACAATTGTCATGCAAGAATGTCCACCAGAGGTGTTGACACACTCCTCCAAATAAGTAAAAGAAGGTCTGCACAACCATTATCAAAGCTCTTAAAGTCATTTATTAGCTCCACCCAGTGATGCTTTGAGCATCTGATGAAGTCATTCCCTTATAAGAGTCACTCTACAAAATTGAGTCAGAAATTGAGAGATAAAAAAAAGTCTGTTAAGAAAGTTTCAGAACATTTATTTTGGATAAAGTCACGGGAAATTTCGTACTGTCTACACTCATAAAAAACATTACATTTAACACTAACGTTTGACCCCGAAGTTTCTCTGCTCTGAGCTGTCTGAAGAAGTTTATTAACAGTTCAATATTGTGTTTTCAAAAACGTTAAGCTCAACTTGAAATAAGCACATTTAAGAAACAAATGAAAAAATTCTATGTTGTTTGTCCTCATAGGTGTTGCCATAGTCAAACACTAACACGTAGAAGCTTCTTAACTCAGACTTGACACTGACTCCGATTGGGGAATGACACCCCCGACACACTAAATGAGTTCTTCTATAACGCTACAATGTGCAGACCTTTTCTGTCTCCAGAGCTATTGTCCTGCAGTGACAATAGCTCTGAAGACATACTGTACATTTACTTTGATTTGGCTCATACTATGTCTCCGTTTCCCTCATTTTTGTCCCAGACCAAGAGCCAGTCTGTGACAAATGTTATTTCTCTAGTATGACAGGGCTTAAAGTTCTCAGTCACTGTGACGGATTTCAGTCAATTTAAAAAAAAACATAGGAACATTTCCGTGAGCGATGTTTTCTTAAACGTTTATTTGAGAAGTGGCCACTGTATCTAACATGGCCCGTCAGGCGTTCTGTCGATCTATTCACATTAAAAAGTGGATTCTTTGTCCAAATCCGACAAGGTAATACTAGTACCATATCATATACCCTGGTCAAGAACTGCACCTGTAAAAAAGCACAAGAAATTCCTCTAAAATCCACTAAAATGCAGGAAATTACTTCTGTTTTCAGAAAAAAGTTTCTGGGGAAGAACACCCCTTTTATTCAAGACTTTATCCTAAATACATTTCTCATCTCAACTCAAAATTTCTAATCACAAGTTTCTCCTTATTACATCGATCTCAATGATCATACCTTAGCTGTAAATGTATTATCACTAAGATCTGTTTCCTTAAAACATAGTCACTGTATTATTACGATTAAAATGCAAATGAAATTTTAACGAAAAGCCAAAAATTTTCAGTCAAATCAATTTTTTTTGCTTTAACCCCTGTAGTATGACCATAAGTCTTCTCCACATGTGTTTTGGACAAGTTGACAGTGTACATGTTGCCTTTATGATTTTGTTCTCTTCAGGTTGTGTTGTGTGACGTTAAATTCAGACAATCACTTGGTACTTACTTGAATAGATTTCTCTTTATTCTTTTAGGAAGAGAAAACTTCTTCTTAGCTCACTACTTTGATCTTTGACGTGATATTATTTTGAAATGACTTTTCCCTTGATGCAGTACTACATAGGCTCCACCCACCCCGTTTGAACTATTTGTGTCTATATAAATGTATAAATTCTCCAGCTAATTATTTAAATGCAGACAATACAAGAGCTCTAACTCCCAGTGTTTCCCAAAAATCACTCGCACTTCAACATCTGTCAATAATAAAATCAAAGTATTACATTTAAAAAATCTATTTCATCTCAGACTGCCAGGAGAAGAACCATGACAATAACTGAAGTGCACAACCATTTACATCCCATGACTGTACTGTGTCATAACTTGCCAATTCATTCTGAAGTGAAACTAGCTGCTCCTGAAAAGGCAGAATGTACATAACCCAGGACACGTTTGAACACTTTTTACACTAAGGTTTGTAAAAAGCTTTTTTTTCTCTCTCTCATTCTCTTTATCTGACATGACAGTATTTTGGGTATCAACAGAGGGCGCTGTGCAGTCACTGAATAGGATTATCTCTCCAGAGCAGCTCTGAAAGATGTTGTGAAGCTGTGAATGTTGGAATATGATTTTGTGACTTTGTGAGAGAGACAGAGGAGGGGAAAGGAGAAACATTTACAGCATTTACAGCAAAGTGCCAGGGCACAAAGGCAGAAGTGAGTTATTTCTACCAAAGCAGTGACCAGATCAGGTGTAAACCAACAGATCCAGGCACCACATGTAAGACAAGCCTACTTTAAAGACACTGACATGTAAATGTCCATCTTCAAACCAATGTCTAATCGTCAGATTTTGTTTCTTCTTTTTTCATTAACCCTGTTTTCAGAATTTTCTTTTAACCTGGCAGACTACTTCTTTTTCTCTAAATTGTGGTGTTACAGGTAAAAAAAAAAAAAAAAAGAATTTATTCTGTACAGTTTTGAAAGACGCTTATCATGCAAGTATGACTTTGAGTTTTACTATGACGTTCAAACGTTGCTTCACTGTCAAAATCACAGTTGTAGTTCTGTCTGAGAGATACTATTCTCACTTCTTTGAGCCTCAGAAAGACTTGTCATAGCCAGGCTGGCGCCACCTAGTGCCTCAGCTCAGTTTGCTAGTCAAGTATTGCAAAATGGCAGACAATTCCAGCCAACATTGAAAATGTCATTTTGTACTTTTCATTCAACACAGTCTCCAAAGAAAATGTAGATATATAATGAAATGTCAAAAATGTTCAATAAGTATATGTTTTCACGCCTTTTTTATTCATTTTGTTATGAAAAGGATAAATCTTAACCTACCTCAAGCCAAAGTCCTAAACTTACCCATTTAGCTTAAGCCTACACTTACCCATTAACCCCAAGAAAATGTCGCCACGTAGCTTCAACCAAATGTGTATTATTTTACGTTCTGGCTTTTGTAACATATTTAAGTGAAAAAAGACATTAGAACGTGCTTATGGTACTTTTGGCACTTGTTGTGTATCTACGTTTTCTTCGGAGACTGGGTTGTTTAATTCATGAGTTTATCACACAGAAACAACAACGATCACTGACACTGATGTGTACCAACCGTGAAGCGAACAAACCCCAATGGTGCGACGTCAGACGGATTCCACAATGTAAATGAAATAACTGATGTATCAGGCTAGATCTGTCAAATCATACTGAGGTCTTTTGTTTTTAGAACATAAATTATCCAGACTTCAGGAAATATATCAGTTTGATTATTTACTTTTTAAAACTGCCCTGTCCGGTTTATTTTGTAACACAAATTCTTTAAGTTCTAACTTTAAGACGCCAAAGCAAAAGTTTTCTGGAGCATGTTTAAAAGACATTACCCCAAAGACATGATCCACCGACTGATTAGGCGAATAAAAAGGCTCTGAAACTAAACAGTATTTTATTGATTTGACCCAATCTGTGCTTGAAAAAACTCAAAAGGCAAAGGAGTTTCTGCAAAAACAGCTGTATTTCTGTTTTGTTGCTGTTCAATATACATTTTTATAATAGTAAGTAAAGCAATTGCTAATACTAATACAATTCTGGTTGTCTGCATATCTTTCTCTCTTCCCCACACAGCCTGCCTAGTCTGACTTGTATTTGACTTTGTGTGGAAGTGCAAATGCCTGTTCTGTGGACTCCATAGGCCCCGGTGCTTCTGCCCCCGTGTCAGCGCACTCTTCCATCATGACCCTCACTTTTAATGGAGCCTCCGCAGTGTTCGGCGTGGAGAGGAGATTTACAAGGTGCAGGACAATCATCACCTCCATCTGCAGGTATAAGTGTGTATGTGTGTGCTTCTGTGTGCTTCAATGGAGATGGATGGTCCTCCTCTTTATACCCTTGCACTCGCCTCTTACATTAGAAGTATTGGACCCAGTGACCTCCTCCAGCCCAGAAAGTAAATGATATCACAAGTGTAGAACTGTAAGTACAAGTAGAGCTGTGCAATATATTGAATTTTGAGGATAATATTCTGTGTATGTTTACAGTAAAAGAAAAAAGCGGTAATTAAGTATAGAATATTTGTAAAAAATAATGCTAGTAACTTTCAGATTATGATATAAATGTAATATTTCTGAGCCTTCTTCAGTTTTTTTATTGTTAGACAAAAAAGTGCTTATGTTACTTCACCTTTGAAATGATCTTTTAGGTCCTTCATGGCAAAGTACTATTGACGTAATAATCGACTTAATATTGTTATCGCAATACGCCCGAGATATTCTTTTTGTCAGTGTCGTCCAGCCCTAGTAACAAGTTTTATATCAGATACTGGACATGACTTTTTTTCTGAGCATTTAACCTTATACTCACATTCTACAATGTGACAATGTTAGAAGCCCAGTCTCACAAGAAATTGTACATATACCACAACACAAAAGCACAATTTCACGCCTTTTTGTGTAGTTACGTTGTGCTGTAGATATAGCACGATGTGACAAAGCATCAAAATGACACGAGATTTCACAGTGTAAAAATACACGAGTTTGACTGAAGCCACGTAGGGAAGTTTTCTTGAGCTATAACAGGTAAGTTTAGCCATCAAGTTTCTAAATCAGGTTAGTTTAGGACTGGGGCTTGGGGCAGGTTAAGATTAGGATAAGGATTTGTTAATATTTATAAATAATATCACATCTTTACAACCACCATAGAAATGAACGGTGGTTACGCAAAAAAGACATAAAATTGTTTACATGTCCTGTATATGGTATATGCACGCTTTCTTGTGAGATCGGGTTGGCCCAGATGGTGGGTAAGAGACGTACGTTTTTCCTAATAATGTGTACTTGACTTAAAAACAATATTTATTTTAGCTGCCAAACATCTGTAATGAATATTATTGTCCTAACAGACTTCTGATACTGTTCTAATCTGTGGCACTAGTGGAAGATTGTTTTGGATCTATATGTCAGCTTCACTTTGCCTTGTGGAGAGCTGCAGTTAGGGCTGGGCAATATTGACAAAAAGGAATATCACGATTTTGTTTTTTTTTCTTTACATCTCTCGATTACGATCATCAGACGATATTTCAAACCAAAAATCAAGCATGTCTTTAAACTTGTTAGTTGAAGGGGAATAATCAGAAAAATTGTGCTTGGTGGTTTGGCTATAGACATTCTTGGTCGACTTACGACATGAACTACTAATCAACTAATCAATCGACTAAAAGCAAAACTAACCTCAGTGTCTGAATGATCAACTACGAGACCAATAAAGTATCAATCATCGTGTGACTTTACTTGATCATTTACAATGTATTGTTCTTATTTGTTGTGTTTTTACTGTAAATGATAGACTCAATAATCCATTTTTCATCTCTTCAAGACAACAATCATGATATCTAAAATTCCATATCAGCAAAAGCAAACAAGTTTTTTTATTTATTTATATTTTGTGCGAAATGATAGCCACACACAGTGCACACACCAGAGTGCACATCCTTGGTGCTCGCAGCAGAGCCTGGTGTCGTGGACTCCAGAACTGACACAGGTTTTCCCAAAAGAGCGTCATAATGAGGAGCCAGAGGAGCAGCAGCAGACAGAAGGTTATTTAAAGTGCATGGATCGGATGAGCTGCAGTGTGTAAACCCCAGAGCTCACCAAGGACCAGGCCTGAACTAACCCGGACTAAACCACAGTGTGTAAACCCCCGAGCTCACCAAGGACCAGGCCTGAACTAACCCGAACTAAACCACTGTGTAAACCCCCAGAGCTCACCAAGGACCAGGCCTGAAACTAACCCGAACTAAACCACTGTGTAAACCCCCAGAGCTCACCAAGGACTAGGCCTGAACTAACCCGAACTAAACCACAGTGTGTAAACCCCCAGAGCTCATCAAGGACCAGGCCTGAACAAACCCAGACTAAACCACAGTGTGTAAACCCCCCGAGCTCACCAAGGACCAGGCCTGAACTAACCCGGACTAAACCACAGTGTGTAAACCCCCCGAGCTCACCAAGGACCAGGCCTGAACTAACCCGGACTAAACCACAGTGTGTAAACCCCCATAGTTCACCAAGGACCAGGCCTGAACTAACCCGGACTAAACTAAACCACAGTGTGTAAACCCCCAGAGCTCAATGAGCACCAATAGAACTGAGCTAACCTAACCCAGACTAACCCAGGTAGAGCATCATGTGGAACTTTCCTCCAGATACAAATAAAAGACAGAATTGGGAATAAGGTGGGGAACCTGATTTTCGAAAGGTACTGAGCATTTTGGCAGCAAGCTTTCTATAGAATATGTTTTGCATCAATATAAGCAAACACAATGGGAACTGTCTTATTCTTAGTCTATTTATTCTTCTTCTAGTATTTAGGGATTAAATATTTAAAATGTTGACATAAGTAGACTCTGCACTTGGAAGCTTGAGATATAAATAGTATATTTGTTCAGACCAGTTCCTACTACCACCAGCTTTCCTACACACTATTGATTTTGGTTTGACGTTTTCTCATTATCATAAGGTTAAAACAAACGTGTAAACCGTGTTCTCTCTAACAAACATGTCTGTTTGTCTGTGTCTGTGTGTGTCTTCTGCTCTGCTCTGTTCCGAACTCATCGATCTGCACACGTCCTTGTCTCTGAGGAGGACAGAAGAGGACAGCGTGTCTCTGACATGTCCCCTGAGAGCAGCTCTGTGTCAGATCACTGATGGCCTCTACACTTATATAAAGATCCTGCACTGGAATGTCCTTCAGCAGCACTCACTTTATCCAGATCACAGAGATGGGAGCAACAGTTGTGGAAAGGTAATGTACTGAATAGTATGTTGTGTTTGTGATCCGCTTAATCTGAACTTAAACAAGGCAAGGTTTATGTGTTAATGTCTTAAACATCTCATTAGTTTATTTACCTAAGTGTTTTTCAGCACTATAATGAGAAGAAGAAATGTCTCAGCAGTATCATTGGCTGAACGGTTTGTTCCCGCAGTTGAATGCTGTCATTGTGTTCTTGAGCAAAACTCCTCTAATCTAGTTCACACAGCAACAAATTTTCCCAAATACACAACATTCTGATGTCAGATTGGCTTGACTTTTATCCACCTTATTCCTGGGGCCGCTGATGTAAAACGGGTTATGGGCGCAACTTCCGGTATAGCAACCGGAAGTGTCACTGCGTTGTTGTTTTGATTGAGAGTTAGCGGTTTTTATTAGCTTTAGCGGTGTAAACAAACTTTAGAAGCGTGTCTCACTTAATTCTCCAACGTTCACAAAATGGCATTGCGCAGCTCGGGGACATGTTGTGCAGGCTCGTGGTTGTACTAACAACCAAACAAAATTAAATTTGTGGCTTAAAGAGCGTTGTGTGGAACATGGGCTGCTGACGAAGCGGGAGTGTAGCTGCTCTCCAAGGTACAGTTTTTACCGTCTACCAAAAGAGGAGGAAGTCAAAAGGATGTGACTGAAAAACCTAAATCTCAAGAAGCCACCGAAGACATTATGTATGTTCTTTTCATTTTGTGGATAAAGTACCCACGGAGGATAATCCATATCCTACATTATGGTTGGGATACTCCAGACCACCAGAAAGACCTGACAGCAGTGTTACACAAACAGGTAAGATATGTTATACATCTCCATGGTATCTCCTTGGTTATTCCAAAAGTAACATGTAAACAATCGCACGTGAAGCGATAACGTCACAATAGATCAGCGCTGTGTGCCAACACGGCAGATATGAACATAAAGATTATAGTGTGAACTGACCTACCTGCTGTTTCCCTTAAATATTCGTGTACATAGCTGCAGCGTGACTGCAAGATCTGCCTTGACCAGCCACACATGTACACCCTGCAGTTTCTACGTTTCTGACGTTGACACCAAAATCCAGGGTCTGTGAGGTACTTTGAGGCTTTGACTTGGCTCAACGTCTGCTTTTAGATACATTAGATTGTGCCCAACCTCTTTCAACAAAACCCGACCAACCTTATTGCTATGAAGGTACTGGTATGCCTCGGAGCTTTTAAGATTGTTCATAGCTTCGCCATCTGCCACAACAGAGCTGAGAAAGTAGCTAAAAATGCTACTATAGGTGATGTTCGGCCACTTTTTCAGGTCATCCTCCCATCCTTTAATTTTGGTAGGCAACGGAATTGTTATATCGCCTCGTTTAAGACATGAAAGCTGGTGTTCTCACATTTTTACGTAGTTTTCGATCCAGAAAAAAACAGGAATCGCGATCAGTTCTACATTTGTAATGTAAACAAACGCGCGTTCCGGTGTCTACCGGAAGTTTCGCCCATAATAAGGAATAAGGTGGATAAGACAATGAGACAGATTAGTTCCAAAGAAGATATATCGTTAGAAGCTTTATTAGTCCCAAAGGAAATACCCCCCTGCTCCACATTCCAACAGTAAAGTTAACAATTTTACAAAAAAAAGCACCCTGCACAACAAACAGTCACATATTTAACTAAATGCTTAACACAGATCTAAATGTTTAAAACAGTCCCACTTGTCCTAGAAAAATCTGTGTGTAATTTTACAAACAAAATTACAAATACTTACTAATAATAAACAATATTTAGGTAAATCAACAAATGCATTCTGAATTATGTAGTAGTGAATCTGACACAGCAGGATCAGTCTCTCCAGGGTAATCGGTTTACTCTCTAGCATGTAAACAGGAGCAAAACTGGTCCAACTGGTTTGAGTCCGGTTTTCTAGCCTAGTTTGATTGACAACACTTTCAGCCTTCATGCATTTAACTCACTACAAAAAACTTTTACTTTAGTGCCAGCAATGTCCAAAAAAAAACCTAATAAAAATACTGTGAAAGTTATCTCAAAGTGGAAAACTTCTACACTATATTTCTGATCTGTAGGTGAGTCTTTAGATTAATTTGAAGGTACATATAGAATTCATTTTTTTTCGTCACTTGCACTCTTTTGTAGCGATTGACCACAGTTTAATGATACAGTCTTATTGGATGACTTCAGTGACTTCAAAGGTTAATGCCTCCTAATGAATCACTGATAATTAGACGTCTGTAGAGAAGTGCAGATGGTAGGAAAGGGTTGTTAGCGGTGGAAGTTAAACGTCAGCGGTCTGAGAGCAGAGGAAATGCGTCTGACGTTCCAGAGAGTTGCAGCAGGTTGCGTCATTAGTCATAATGTCTAGACTCAGAGAAGCTGAGAGGAGCTCCTGCTGTGTGAAAGGAGAAGGGTCTTCAGCACTGTTCACTTCATTTACAGATACTGTGTCTCATTTTGACTGTCTTATACTGTAAACATAAACAATGCTCTGAAGGGAAAATACAAATTCTCATTCAAAAACACAAATGCAAAAAGACATTTCTGTGCATATTTTTAAATTTGTGATCATGTAAATTGCAATTTGCTTAGTGGTTTTAAATGTGTGTGTATTTTTTTAATATTATGAATTTGCATGGATGTTTTTGGATTTGATTGTGTTTGTGAACACATAATCAAATTCATTTAATTCATTATGAAATGTGTGTATTTTTAAGATTGTGTTTTTGAATTTGCGTTTGTGTTTGCGAATTTTTGTGTGTATTTTTAATCTTATGTTTTTGAATTGTGTGTTTTTGATTTTGTTTTGTGTGCGTGTTTTTGCATTTGTGTTCTTGAATTTGTGTGCATATTTTTCTTATAAGCTTCTCAAGAGAAGCTTATAAGAAAAGAGAAGCTTATTGGATTGACACATTGCAGACTCTCGCACCAAAAGAACTCAATGTTGAACTGATTTTAAATGTATTCCTATAGAATATGAAAGGACTCAGTGTATTGTATATATTTTTTAAGTGTACATATCATGTTTTGTATTATTGTCCATGAAATGTATGACATCAATATGTGGGTATGTAAATATGTATTTGTATTATTCTGATTACATTTTGTAAACTGCAACTAGACCATTTCTGTTCCTTTGTGAAAGCGTTCCGGTGGCGCAGTCTGCCAGCCACTCCATATTTAAGATGGCTTTTCATGCTCAGAAAGATATTTGCCTGATGAAGGCCATAGGCCGAAACGTTGCATTGCTTTAATACATTTCACTGGTGTGCAAGTACACAGTGTGCGAGAGACTTTTCATTCATTAAGCTTCTGTTTTTCAATTTGGTTGCGTGTTTTTGCATGTATTCTGTATGCGTATTTTTGTGTTTTTGAACTTCCATGTGTGTTTTTGTTCTTGCAAGCCATGTCATGTGGGGACATGACCCTGTTTGCACACAGACATTTGGGGACAATTCTTCTAATAGGCTGAAAACAGTTTAAAACATAGTAGCTCGCCAAACACTGAACATAGTATCTTTTTTTTCTGAGCTTCAGAAAAGTGAGGTCCCCATATGGGACCATTGTGCAAGTATGTGTGGATTTGATTGTGTTTTGAATTGATTTGTATGCGTATTTTTAATTGTGTTTTTGAATTTTCTTGGGTTTTTTAATCTGTTTTTAAACTTTTGTGTGTGTTGTGTGTGAGTTTGTATTTGTGTGTTTTTTACACACAATACATCATATTCAATTTGGTCTTGTAGTATTAAATGTGTGTTATATTTTTGTCCGTTCACATCTCACAGTGTGTCCTCGTTGTCCCTGCTTTGACCGTAATGCAGTGGGAGTGGTTGCCCCGGGGCAGATGTGGCAGGCTGTGGGGGCGGCTCGTGTCCTGCCCGAGGTGTGTTTGTGTGTGATGTGATGTGAGAGGGCTCTGCAGCACTAACACAAATGTCCACTGGAGCACAGGAGTCAAAGGTCAGTGTGTACCCGGGCGAGTGTGCAGGGCAGTGGGCTAGAGACGCACACAGAGGCTAATGCTGCTGCTGTGGAGAAGAAACTACAAACTGCTCTGATTGTAAGTTATTATTTGACACAAGAAGGAGAACAGATACATACAGTATATTTCAGTTTCCAAAGTCAGACCAGTGGTTGTTTATTTGTCATGCTTTTACATGTTTCGACTGCTTGTCTGTGGTCATCTTTAGAAGAGTTACATGATTATTAAGAATAAGACATAAGGCTGAACAAGAACAAGTCAAATCTGCTATTTCTGACACTGCAAAAGAGAAAACTACTTTTGATAGATTGGAATTGGGACAGAGGACAACGAACACCGACACTGGATAAAAGAGGCAATAGAAATCCAGAAACCTGGTTCTGCTACAATAAACCAAGATGAGGGGGCTTTTTTACTTTCTCATATTTGGGATACTGTTTTAAAGAAGTCGTTCTTCTTCTCCTGGGAGGAAAATGGTGCCAAAGACACCCGCAACATCGGCAATGGGCAAGAAATGTCATGTGACTCTTCTGAAGATGGTCGCAGACAAGTAGTCCAAACATGTAATGGTATGAGAAATAAACAAGCACTGGTCTGTCATAGGAAAAGAACATTTACAAAAAAGACCAAGGTTGTGTCCGAACGTCCACACTATTTACTATATAGTGCACTATTCAGGGGTCACGCCATTTTGTAATGGTGTCCGAATGTCCAGCAGGTCAAAAAGTAGTGCACTTAAAATTCCCACAATGCATCTGGAAAAGTAGTGAGCATCGATGGCACTAGAACGGTCAATATGGACCACAATTCATTGCGAGATGATAAGGAGCCGCTTAAACTCACTGTTGAGCCGGAGAAGAAACAAAACACTCGTAACTGAAAGCCGTTAGCCATAAAGATGCTAACGTTAGCTGCTTACCTTAGTTTGGGCTGTAAAAGAAGAATTATCCAGTCTGTTTGTGGTTAAATGTATTATCCAAGTTAAACCAGATGACTAGTAGTCCTTAAATATGTGCGTGTCAGACGGACTTGACCAGTATTTATTACAAAAGTTCATTTTTAAAGGACTTTTTTTGCAGACCGTTAAAAACTCAAGGGGGGAGTCACGTGATCTGCGGTCAGCTGAAAATAGTGCGCTCGTGCCGAAATACCCGATGAATGAATGCACTGACCAGTCCACTGAACAGGGCAGGACTATATAGTAATTGAGTGTATAGGAAATGAGTGTGGACGTTCGGACAACACACTGCTTCATCTCTACTCATTGATATGGAGATTATACTTCCTGCGTTTGGTCAACCGTCTGCAGTCCTGTGATACCCGATCTAGTGGTGGGGCTGACCATCACTGTGTCTGAACGTCTACACTTGTTCCTTAGCCAGTCACTACATAGTCCTGCCGTGTTCACTAGACTAGTCAGTGCACTCATTCATCTGGACTTCTGTAATATATACTGATCAAGTTCATCTGACATGCACATATTTATGGACTACTAATCATAATACAAGTTTGGTTTAACTTGGACGCCACATTAAACATAAAACAGACTGGATCATTTAACATTTACAGACCAAATAAAAAAAACCCAGTAGCATCTTTATGGCAAACGGCTTATGAGTGTTTTGTTTATTCTCCCTGTCACGTCCCCTTTCGTACCGTTAGCTTTACTTCTTTTACATTGTTTTATTTGTATTGAAATTTTGATTAAACACAGACAAAACTAAACTGTTAAACACAAAATTTCCTGACAGATTTCAACAAAGCAAATGATTGTAAAATGAGATTTTTACCGTTTAAAGCCGTAAATGCCTGATTAAGCTAGTTCCGGCTGCTATCTGCTAGCTTAAAATGGTGATAAATAAAAGTGCCGTTTTGGGCTTTCAATTGGGAAACGTTTGCAAGATACATTCATAAATATCAATATAAAGAAATAATATAACTGTACACTTACAAATAATGTGTTTAAAAGATGTAATTTCGGTCTACGAATGTGTAGTTGACCTAAAAAGGAACTTCCGCACGAATTGGGTCTTCCGGTACAAACACTCCCGACTCAAAAGTGTGTTTAAGTGGCTCCTTATTTTTTTTATTCAGTCGTGTTTACAGTTAAAAGCCTCACTCATGCATTGTTATACATCTATACTGACCATTCTAGGGATCATCGATGCTCAATACTTTTCCAGATGCATTGTGGGAAATTTTTATTGCACTACTGTTGGACATTCGGACACCACTAGAAAATGGCCTGGCCTTATATACGTATAGTAGCTAAGGCGCACATTCGGACACATCCTGCAGGAGTTGTAAGCGGAGACGAATCATTCTACTGTCCTCTCCATTTTCCAGGTATGTCTTCATGAAAAAAATATTAGACTATTTTAAACAACACTCTTTTGTAGGGTGTCGGACTGGGGGAGGTAAATGGTACTCATTTTCCCAGGGCCCAGGACCGGAAAGGGCCCCCAAAAGCAGGTAATTTTTTGCTGAGATAAATAATGTTCCTCTAAATGCCATTATTTGCGACATCAGGATCTTCATCATTCCTTAGAAGGTAGCAAATGGACTTTGGCCAAAGAAAATCGCTAAATAAAGATGATTATTAATTGGCCAACACCCCTCTTGTGTTAAATTTTGTCACTACGTCTCAATCCAGCAACATTTTAATGTGTCAAACAAGAATTTTCTGAGTATTTTTTTGGCAGAATTCAGACAAGTTTATATGTTAAAACAAGTTAACTAAAATGCGTGTGTTTAAAACACATTCTGTTTTATCCTTGTCTTTATGAGTGAATGCAGTGGTTCCGACGCAGTAGTTTTGACAAGCACAAAAAACAAACATATAAATGTCATGTTTTGTAGTTGTTATGGCGATAAAAATGTTGAAAGATTGTATTACAACGCATTCAATTTGATTTACTGCAGCCAATCGAGTCTGTATATGACTAATCTAGAAGGAATAAAACCTAAATCAATAGAAAAGACAAAATATTTAAAACAGAAGATTGTGTTTTAGGGGAGGGGGCCCATGAACAAAATTTGTACCTGGGCCCAGAATTTGGTGCTACATCCTGGTAGACGTATGCAGCTCCTCACAAAGTGCACACTCACAGAGAAAGTAGGTTAAATGTAAAATAAACAATTGTATGTCAGAGCAACCTGAAGAACACATGTGACATGCTAGCCCGGGCACAAACAAGAAGTATTCTGTTTAGAACTGAAGTCTATTGCTTGTGGTGTTTGATGACCTTTGACCTTACTGCTGCTCTTCTGTCACAAAGGCCTGCAGAAACACTCGTGGTGTGACTTTATGAACTATTCAAGCTCTGAAACACATTTATTGTTGAGTTTGTTTGTCCTTTGACTGTGAGTTTTCTGTTTCTATTATAAAGCTCCCACAACTTGGAACATTTTTCAAACTTTGTCAGCTGGTTTCTTTGTAAGTTTTCAGGGTTTTCAGTCCTGGTCACATCTACAGCCTGTTCGTACATGGAAGTGGATTTCTTCTTCACTGTGGTTCTCCTCAAGATTTGTTTGAGTTTTCCTAGCCAAAAGGAAGGTCTAAGTCTAAGAGAATGCTGCGGGACGACAATCCATCTGTTTAATGAATAATGACTGTTTCTGATTTTCTACTGGCCAATGACTCTTTCATTGTTTCATTTTCTGACAATTTTGTTTACTAAATCAACAATCATGTGAAGTCCTCTTAGATAACTTGTTGTGATTTTGGGTTTTACAGAAATGAATTTCATTTTTTTTTTTTTTTTTTTGTTTAAAACAAACAATACTGCAAACCACAGTGAAGGATAGATCCGTTCTTGTGGCCAGACAGGCTGCAGATGTGACCAGGATGTCCAACTAGATGACACGGATGGCCACCATTGAAATGAAGTATGAATATATAAGTTACACATTTGGAGAGTCATTACCCTTGATCATCCTGTGTCCTGAACTCAGCAGTGTACTGACCCTCCCTTCTCTCATGTGTGGCCCAGATCATGAGCCTGACCTGGGGCTGTGTGGTGTCCTGATGCCCCTGGATGTGCTCCACGCTCACACATAGAAGACGTGTGTGATTGAGCTGAGGCTGAGATCACAAGCACACTGCTGCCAGCTTGACCGATCCTTCACGCTGAACTGAAGACCAGTCCAGGGCTTCACAACGCTGCAGCTTTTCAGTCTACACAACGGAATCTAAATATACAGTATTCGTTTAGGCAATAGCTTAAAGGAGACTAAATAAACTGTATCATGTAGGTTCATTTGGTTCTTTGTAAAACACAAAACTGATCTAATTAGAAATGTTACCAGACCTGTTCCAGGCGCCACCTACAGGTTAAAGGTTAAAGTCTATTGGGACGATGTACATTTACATTAATCACAATTACAGAGATGCTTGTGCCAACTAATTTCAATCTTGGAAAATATTGTTTTTGTTGTCTGTTTTATTGCAAAAAATATACTCATGCTTTTAATTTGAAAGCTTTTCTTTGACTCAGAAACTGTGAGGACTTTCTCTTGCTTGTTTCCATAAAAATGTTGATTCTGTGGCTAAAATGTTCACAGTAAAACTGATACAAGAGCATAAAGAGTGTTCAAGTGTATGGTATTTACTTCCTTAATGGGATCATGCACTTAATTTTTTTAAGAATTGCAAATAAATAAATAATACAGATAAGTGGACGTAGATAGAGGTAGGTGAAAACTTAACAAAGAGTGCAGGGTGTGTAATCCAAATCCAAAAGATCGAGACCAGTTTCAGTCGTTTGGTTTTTAAGGAAAATATGCCAGAATTGTAAGGGGTTTTAATCAAAGCCGTGTGCAGTATGGAGGTCTGTGAGGTCTGGACCTCTTTTTGTAGATTACCTTCTTCTTTTAAATCTAATGTAATAACTTATTAAGACCAACAACATCAAAGTGTAGCTGTTGAATGATGGGCCTATGTTATGAATACTCACTAAATCAAATCAAGCTTTTATTTATAAAGCACTTTTCATACAATGTTACAAAATGCATTCAAAACAATCCCACATGCCCACAACCGACCACCCCACTCCGTTTAATCAGCACATGCACACATGCAAGCACACACACAGAGGCCATGATCCAGACCCTGCAGCCACAACCCATCATAGACACAGAGGAATTAAAGTGAGTAACCAGGGTCCAACTCTAACACATTTTGGACAAATTCTAAGTAACTCGCTGTAATCTAGAACATTTTAGAAGTTTTGTAGTCACATATCAACGATATTTTGGGTGGGTCACTATCCATAATAATCGGAAATCATCCGTCATCTGGAGGGCCGCATTTGGCCCCTGGGCCATCAGTATGAGACCCCTGCTTTAGAGGGATTATCGGTCACTTTCCGCTATTCTGCGGAAGCTTATGCTGAAAGAGATGCTGTCCGTCTAGTTGGCTGAGGAAACTTCTATGATTGAAACAACAAAATGCCCTTTCTTCACTCACCTGAATGTAACTAACTCGTATGGTCGAATTTAATTCGCAGATGTTGAATTAGCAGAATAACTTTTGTTTTCACACAGTGATAAACTCTTATAGTTAGCCGACAATAGCTTAGTTTTGTCTTAATATATTG
This sequence comes from Mugilogobius chulae, assembly GCA_038363315.1. NCBI lineage: Eukaryota > Metazoa > Chordata > Actinopteri > Gobiiformes > Gobiidae > Mugilogobius > Mugilogobius chulae. The sequence goes on from CM076415.1 coordinate 28,786,970, forward strand.
AAATTGAGGATTACGTTCAGAAAGTGTTGATAATCAATGCCAACAAGAACGAAACCAATTCTCCAATTTATTCAATGCTACATTCCTCTTTCTTTCTATAACTCTTCTGTGCTGTCAGATCCTGCTGACAGATCTAAACCCACTAGTTTCCTTTTAAAAGTGCATGTTTTTTCCTCCCAGAGAGAGACTTTGTAACACGATCGCCGGCCTGACAGTTGGTAAAGTTTGACTTGTGAAAATGAGTGTTGCCTCACCCTCTCTCCGCAGGGGTCTTCTGTGCATGAACTCAATTCCAAACCATCACACATCCTCTGTTTGGAATCCGACACAGACAGCAGGAGGATGATGGGTAAACCGATCAACTGTTTTTTAATTTAATGATAAAGTTCCACCACAGAAGTCTTCAGTCGTCTGCTTGTGCTCCTGCTTCTTCTTCTTCCAGACTTTGTTCTCCAGACAGAGCCTCATTAAATGTTGTGCTTTCACTGACAGGCGGCTGATGACTCCAGTAATTGCACTGAATCAAAGGGGAATGATCCTCCATTTTTGGCTGCGTGCAGATTGAAGACTGTGTTGCTGTCTTGTATGAAGCGGAAGACGTCCAACTAGGCTCTTCCCATGTGTAATCGACCAGAAGTTTGTGTTTTGTAAGAACAGTTTTGAGTTCTCTATGTCCCAAAGATGTGCCCAAAAACACTGGTTTGTCCCAGTTTTAGAAAAGACATGTTCCAGCATATTTCCCAGATTTTGATCATTTTAACACTCTCTTCTCAAGATAACAGTTTTACAGAAGTTTTACTACAGTAAGTAGTTTTTTTCCTTGTATCTACTCAGGTGAAAATTTGTTCGCAATGTTCTTTTTTTTTGTTCAAAATCCTTTTTTTTTTTTTTGTTATGCTTACGTAAAGAAATTAGGCTGTTAATCTCTGCATTTGACTCAGAACTTTGTGTTACAACAATTTTTCACACTGTTTTGATTTTTCTTGCGTTCCACGCCATCAATCGTTCTTAAATAACACTGCTTAACAACCGTTTTTACCTTGGGTACTTTCTTAGGCAACACAAGTTCTAGCTTCATTTCTTAGCCACAATGGTGATGACCTCAATTATCTTTTTGACTTGGAGGATGGTAACCCTTTCCAGTACTTTTGCCTCAGGAACTGAGGGCAGATGGGGAAGAATATGTTGAAAATTATTTAGCTTTAAGGTTGTACAGATTCGTGACATTTTAAGTTGCAATAAAATGTCATTGTAATGTTACTTGGTCAAGACACAGTTCTTTGCACTGCATTACATTATATTATATTCATGGTGTAAAAACATGACGTAAGATTTAAACAGTTTGATTTTGGTTCACAGTTTGTTTTGACGTTTACTTACACATATTCAATACCAGTTCATTTTCTTAGTTTGTTCCTAAAGCAAGGACTGTCCTAGGTCCTACCCCTTAGTTCACATTTGAAGGTGCAGGAGGAAGGTGTAGGGCTAAGGAAACTGAAGGTACAAAAAATAATGAATTGAGCCAAATATCAACGCATAGCACAGTCAAAACAAACAGTTGCGAGTTAAACCCTTGATTAGAAAGTAAAAAATCTTGTATAATTTTTACTATTTGAAGTATTTGTAGATTAAGGGATCAAAATATTCTTTAATGCCAAAATACATCTGCATGAAAAGTGATGTATTAAGGAACCAAACAACAAAGAAACAGCATTTTAACATTTACAGTTCAGCGTTGAGAGAATCTTTAATCACTTGAAGTGTTGTTATCCAAATGTTATAAATATGTTTGGTAATGATTATATATCTGATTTCTCTTTCCAAACATACCTGGAGGGTGTTGTGTGTTTGTTGTGAGTTTGCCAGAATTGTCCCGTGATTTGTCCTGGAGGCAGTTGTTTCTGTCACTAGTGTGCATGAGTCTCCATCTCATTACACCACACACATCCCCAAAGTGCCACAGCGCCTGCAGCAGTACTTCACTGTGCACTGCTCTGCTGCAAGAAAAAACAACAACAAATACATACGTGCACCGCTAAATAAAACATATCTTACCGTCTTTAACTTTCTTAAGTTAAGGTTGATGGCTCAGATTTTGAGCTACATTAACTCATTCACTGCCTTTGCTTTTCAAACAATAATCACAACCCCACAATAAAGCTTTGTGCAAATGGAATGAGGACATGTGCATTAAATAAGACCTGCATGTGTCTACTGTCATTGTACTACTGTCATACCTTCATGTCAGTGTTGTTTTCTTTTGTTTTAATGAAAAAATGCCCTTAGGATTATAACACTGGGTTTATGTCAGTGTTGGGAAATTACTGTAAAATTGCATTACTATTTACTGTGTCAGAAATGCCACTAGTATGAGTTACACTACTGAGAGTTACTTTGAGCTGATCGCATATTTGTACAGACATAGTAGGCCTACAATACTTATCCTGTTAGATTTACACTTACTAACTGATTCATTCATAAAATTGTGTTGGCCCAACACCGTTTTTTAAAATGTTTTATTTTACTTTAAGTCAACAGACCACACAGAAAGTCTTTTATACCACTTTCCTAGTTTTGATTCTAAGTGTGGTTTTCAATACATGTCAATGCAAATAATATATTTGAAAGTAACTTGATTTATTCAGATTGTAACTATTAATATACTGTTACTATTTTTATGTTTAGTTACACTACTTAGTTACTGAAAAGGAGAATGTATTACAAGAACTAGCTAGTTGATTTTTTTATAAAATGATGGTGACAAGTGTCTTTTTTTATCTTTAAAACAACCAAAGTATCACAGATGAGAAGCCAGGACACCATATACTGTACATTCAGTTCTTTCATGATGTATAGATTATATTTAGCCTTCTATGCATGAAAAAATAAAGTAGTTTTACTTACTATGACACTTAAGGTTCACAGGAGGTATAAGTTTTTTGCTTTCGCTGACTGTGGCTGTTCTACTCGCCTCTTTTTGCTTTTAAAGGTGCATGTGTAACTTTTTCACCAAAAGTAGATTTTATTAATAGCATGTTTTGTTAGTTATATTTCATTGTTGTACTAAAAAGCAGGCTTATATGGACACAAATGGAATGTTATTTGCCCTAGAGGAAGACTTCTTTTGAAAAGTGGTTCATTAGATATGTTTTCACATTACAACTTAAAAGTACTTAACCCCATTTTTGCTGTTGACTTTTCACCTCCAGAAAGGTAAGCAGTGCATCTTTTAAAGATCAAATATCTTCTCTAAACTTGCTCAATATTTCATCGCCCAAGTTGTTTTTCCTGTAATCCTTTAGAAAAGAAGCCTGGCCTCCAGAAGCAGCTGATCGCTCGGGTCCTTGTTGGCTGTTGTTCAGCAACAGCTTTTGGCTTGTGACATCTGTTGCTGTATTTGTGGAGTTGCATTATGTATTTGACTCTAGACCAAGCCAGCATAAAAAAGTGCATATGGCGTAAATTTCCATTAACAGGATGGTTGGTGTGAAAACAGGGAGTGTGCTATGGATAGTTTTCCTATGGAAACCGTTGTCATGTTGAAGGGCTAGCAAGCACTGCTAACTGCCAAGAAAAAACAAAGCTCAATTAATATATATTTTTTCCACAAATAACAACCTTCTGACAGGATTATTTGCACATATAAGCACACACCATAGATCCCCTTTAATGTTTTACAACCACACTTTAAATGCAAACACATATATATCCTTCCCCAGGACACAAGTGCATGCTCAGAGGAAGAGGGACTTAAAATGGCAGCATAAATTGCCAGGCTTTGCTCCTGCATTGTTTCCTAATACACTATTAACTTGGCAGATGTATTGTATTGAGTGTTGGCAGGCAGTCAGGCCACATACTGCGCACTGTGAGGAGGAGACACTTATTTGGGAAATGTACATGCAAGAACACTGCTGCTTTGAGACGACTGAATCAGACAATAATGTGATGCAAAACAATACATCACACTGTCACTGAGGCTGGAGCAAATCTGTGATAATTGATGTGCAGATAGAAATTTGCGGTATGTTGTGAAGATGGACATTGCCAGGTTAGTCATACAGCTTTATGTTTTTACTTACATAGTCTTTGTAGATGGAAAATGGTCTGTTTACTCAGGAGCTTTTCACTTTTCAAGGCATTTTTCAAACCACACTTGCACTCACACATTTACTTACACATTTTGGAGCGAGGGGCGTTAAGTGCCTTGCCCGAAGAAACAATTCCAAACTCTTCCACCGTGGCGACGGGTGCTTCGACAATCTTCCATCCATCCTGATCAAGTCTATTCTTGTGTAGCTTCTGAGATCTGGCGTGTTAAAAGTCTTGCCCAAAAACACACAGGGAATTCCCTTGACACCCAACTTTGGCACTTGGTGTTCTTGCCATCTCCCATCTGAATCTTGACCTGGTCCCATTGTGAGATATGGCCATTTGTTTTGAACCTAATTATCAGAGGTGTGGACTTGTAAGTCAAGACTTGGACTTCAGTCATACTTGAGTCACTATTTTGACTTGACTTGGTTCCTTTTGATGACTTGTTGGTGTAATTTGTATGTTCCTCCTCACTTCTTTTTTCATAAACAGAACTAATTAAAAAAAATTTTAGTTGTAAAACTACCGGATGTATTCGGTATTTTGATATAAAGTCTTGAAAACACTTGAAATTAAAATGAAAAGATCGGACTTGGGATGCGACTTGGACTTGTCTCTCTTTGACTTGAGTCTTAACTCGAACTTGAGGCCAAGGACTTGTGACTTGCAAAACAATGACTTGGTTCCACCTCTAACAAAAATAAAAATGTATTGCTCGTCATGGTAAATGCTACATTAAAGCGGTGAGGCATTTCAAAAAAGCCTTTTTCGTATATTCTAAATAAAACACAATTTAAAAGCACTGTACCCTTAACAAAAATATTCATTGTTTTTCTTTTTTACAGCTGTCCACACGCAAAACTGCAGGTGTCCTGTGGCTGCAGGTGACTGCTCCTGATGCAGATAGCTCCTCTGGTGAATCTAGTTCATCTCTACTCAGCCTATTGTGTCCTAATGTATTCTAATGACGCCAAAGGTATTGTAGTATGTGAGGGGAGGGAGTTTGTCAACGTGGGTGTTCTTTGGATGTCTTTGCATGTTGTTGTAGGTGGGTTGTCTGACTGTGGGATGGTTAGGTGGGTGGGGTGGTTGTTGTGGTAGTTGAGACTAATTTTAATTCGTTGTAAAGCACTTTGTGTTACCTTTAATGTATGAAAAGCACTTTACAAATATAGTTTCATTTGATATTAACTTACTTAGTCTTAACTTGTGTGTTTTAACTCATAACTCTTCAATGCAATTAGCTTAGAAGAATTATTTTGCCATCCCTATATAGCTATTGACAGCTATGCTAATAACAACAACAAGCATGCTTCCTGCGCTTTAATAGAGGAACTAAATGCTCTTATGTGGACAAGACATCGCAAACATATAGTTGGACAAAATATCTGTTGCCTACTGGTGCAAAACTTCATAATAAAAAGTTATTTCATTTATTGTCATAGGCTTTTACCAGTCCATAGATGTACATAGTTTATTTCAAAATACCTCCTCAGACCATAATAACGATTCCTATTTGTCATTATAAATTCCAAAATATTAGCTTTATTGAATATTATTTTATGCTAATCTAATCCCTAAGAAAATGTATCCATATTTTGCTGCACACACATTTGAATTTGTCATGTTTCCAATCCAATCATTTGCAAACCACTTGTAGCCTCTTCACGTACCCATACGCTCATTAAGACACCTTATGTTGCCACGCTCCCCGGGAATCCGCCGCTTACCCTGTTCGGAGAAGGTCAGGAGCCGAGCGGGGAATAGATTCATCCGACTTCAGTCTGTGGAGGCGTCTATTTTTAGTTTGTCATCAGGCTATATGTCCCAGCGCGATCCACGTCGAGAATACATTAGCGCGCCACGGCAGCCTCCCCGCGCAGAGCTGTGCCACCGGAGAGCTACATCTTTCCATCCATCTCACACAAGTCCCACACATTGTCTTTTTCATTTTATTCAATGTACAATGACACACAGCTTTAGAATCATGCGGGTAAAAAAGATTGGGATAATGAAGTGAAGAATGGACACGTTATGATGCGCGGTCTTGACATATATTAGCACACAAGTGGCTTTTTAATAAATGTAAAATTAGCTTGTGGGAAATAGAACAAAACATGAAATACAGATTGAAAAATAATGTTTTTTTTGCAGTTGAGAATGGTTTTCTTTGTAGTATAGCACTAGGCTGTATTTCAAATGGTTAGCTTCATCAATTAGCTTGGTATGTTAGCCTAAAACAATAACAAAAACAGATGAAATTCGATACAGTAAGCATCAACTTAAAAAGAGGTAAGAACAAATATGATTTATATATAGATATGTATAAATATAATAGCTTAACATAGACTAGCACACAAAACAAACATTTTGAACTAGCTTAAATTAGCTTAACATAAATAGAAAAATCATACAGTGTGTTGAATTCACAGACATGTTGCACAGGCTATTGCATTCTCTCCCACGAAGCCCCCAAAATCCCCCGGAGTTCCAACAGAGTGGATCGAGTTGACATGCAAACGCGACGCCGCTCACGTTAGCATGGGGCGCTAACTAGGACTTCTCCGTTTTCTTCTTCTGGAACTTCCTGAACTGCGACTGGATGGCCACAGCTGCCTTCTCCGTTTCGGGGTCGTCCATGTCGATGTCGAAGTCCTCGGGAACGTTTGTCTTGGAGGCGTCTGGAAGGACAAGCAACAAGGTAAGGTTAGCGCTTCTAAGCAACGTTCGACTTTAACAAAGGTTTTACCATGTATGAGATTAGTCTTGTTATTGCCAGCTCCTCATTAGCTTACTCAGACTTGCATTTGGATGTCTGAATAATCTTATTTATTATTCTACTTTTGAGTCTTCAGTGCTCAAAAATATAAATTTTTGCTTATCTTTCCTCTGTCCACATCCTTGCAAATATGAACATTTCAACCTAAGATTCCATAAAGGCTTCTAAAAGTGACCTCACATTTTTTTTCCCAACCAAGTTATATCATACAACATCCTTGCAATTATTACTTTTGAAATTTGGCTAAAGTTAGCGTTAGCCTAAGGAACAGGTAATTTGGTTAATTTTAGGGTTTTAGAAAAAATATGCTAACTGGATTATGACATAAAACGTAATAGCAAAAAACAGATGCAGTGTATTTTATGATCACAATAATAGGTAGCGATTGCATTGTTTCACAAGTGGAACATATCTACATACATATATACGTAGCACCCCAATGCCTCCTTGTCACAGTAATATATGTCACATGACAAACGTATTGATCAGTGTGATAGTCAAAGGTCACATAATTGATTGGTGGTAACCTCTGAGCAGAGGTAAAACCTCTCATACAGGCTCCACAAATACAGCCTCTGCTTTACAGTGACTGGGGGAGTCCTAAAGTTGTTTGTGCTGAGCTGATCTGTGGATTCCATTTCTTGAATCTCTTTTATGTTTTCACACAGAAGAACAGAACAGTGCTACAGAGGCAGTGTGCAGCCTCCAGTGAGCCCTGGCTTTTCCTGAGGGCCTCCAACAGAAGGTCAAGGCAGGATCTTTCACTTTGAAATAAATAACTTTAGCGTGCTGGTTTGGTTAGCTATTCTTGACTGCTGGAATCATTTTCAGTTCCAGAATCTTCTTATAGATCCTGCGTGCAAGAAGCAAACTTTTTTATGGCTGTATTATTGTGAGAAAGGAACAGTAACTACTGGCAACAAGCCTGAAAATTACTTAAAGTTGGGGTAACAAACTTTTTAGTTGTAAATAACCTTTGTGTTTCCACATAAAAGTCTATTATAAATGCAGCACTTTTAGACCACTGAGCACTGTCTGACATGAATAATAAAGAATAATAAATCATTTTAGTTTTCATCAGGAGCTCAATGCAGTTCTCTGATTGGCTGTGCTTGGGTGGATCTCTTCAGTTGCACTGTGTTGTTTGTAAGGGTTAGTCTATAACCTATAATTGCAACCAAAATGAATACATTCCATATTATCTATGTTCCAAAAAATTTAGGAGAAGAAGTTGTCAGGTTTAAAACCTAAAAATGTTTGGAGTATGAATAACAGCTACCCCACCAGAGTTTAGTCACAACGAAATGTAATAAAATCCAATCAAATTAATCATATTGGCCCAAAGTAGTTTTTTAAGAGTTGCACACATCGTGCCCTAAAGGTGCCATTTCTGGACACCTTTTCAGCCTTTTTATATTTGGCTTCAAGTCCAGGTCAAGTTCTAAGTCTGTGCCCCGCAAGTCCAAGTCTTCTGAATTTAGTTTCAAAACTTTTCAATCCAAATTGCTAAATACATTTTGCAATCCTATAGGCTGTAGTTCTTTAGTCGTTTAGTCGACTAATCGGTCGATGGGCTTTAGTCGACCAAAATTTGTATTAGTCGACCCAGCCCGAGCCCGCGCACGTCGTGTCCGAACCCGACCGGAACCTGTGCCTAAGCCCGAGCCGAAGAGAGCCCGCCCGCCCACTCACTGAACTGTGGCATTTTAATGACAGAAAGGCTTCTTATGATGTTTAATGTAAGTGTGTCTCGCCGCTTCCTCCACCTCACATTCCTCTCTCTCTCTCTCTCTCTCCCTCTCCCGCCCTCCGTTCCTTCTTTTCTCCCGCGTGCGTAACGTGAAAGGAGAACGAAAGACGTGCCTTCCCTGTCTTTCGTTCTCTCTCTCTCTCTCTCTCTCTCTCTCTCCCTCCCTTGTTCCTTCTTTTCTCCCGCGCGTAACGTGAAAGGAGAACGAAAGACGTGCCTTCCCGTCTTTCGTTCTCCTTTCTCTTTTACCTGCTCCGCGCTTATTCACAAGTCTTCTCTCTCTCTCTCACTCAGTCTCGCGCCGTATAGTTGGCCACTTAACACTGACTTTTTTTTATCACTGCGGTGGTTTGCGCTGTTTCTGACGCGGCTGTCAATCATCCGCGAAGCGCACGTGTTCAGTGCGGCTCTGCGTCTTGGCCCGAACCCGCCGGCCCACATTTCTCACGTAGTGTCGGCCTGCATGGGCTCGGCCCAGAATCTAAACTCTAAACACACTGTGTCATATTCATTTTCTGTGTAAATTGGTTGTTTTTGCAAGAACTCCATTGCACTTTTGCCTTTTGCGTCAGATAAATTGTCAGATCAAACTATATTTTTTAGCTTCAGAGCTTTAGCCACGCCCCTTTTTAGTCGACTAATCGGTCGATGGACATGTCTTTAGTCGACAAGAATTCTATGGTTGACTACAGCCCTACAATCCTACAATTTCATAGATTTTTCCTAAAAATAAAGATAAATGTCTGGTTGCAAAAAGAGCGAGGAGGAACATGTTTCATGTACAGTAATGTGAAATTACATGATTTACTATTTGAAGAGAAGCATTATGTCATCACAAGTCTCAAGTCACTGAGTCCAAGTCTGGTTCAAAGTCTTCATTCAGTTCATTTTATCCAGTCATCAAAATAGTGACTCAAGTCTGACTCTACTCAAGTTCTGTTATGGAACATTGTCAACCCACAGAAATGCTCTAATTTCTTCTTTTTGGTCATTGGTATGCATAATGAATTCTCTAAACTCGCCATGTCAGAGTTACGCAGTGCATGCTGGGAGCAAATATAGCGACAAACTTTAACTTCTATTTCACGTTACTGTATCTTTTGACTCCTGCTCCTGATCTCAATCCTATTCTCCCAGCATCATACATCTGCGTATGAAACCGTGTGGACATGTGCGGTCCGGCGGGCGGTCTCCTGGATGTGACAGTGACGTATAGCCCCTCCACGTGAACCATTCGTCTGCTTTCTCAACTCCATTACATACGGCAGCCCTTGAGTCCCTCTGTCTCCCCGTGACAGCAGCACAAGATCTGCCATTATTATCTGTCAAGACAAATCTATGTGCGCTGGAGGTGGACGCGAGGTGCACTTTACCGCCCAACTTTGCCATCATTCTTTAAGATGAAAAGAGAGCATACATAACAGGATAAGAGCCTCCTGGGAGAACGGCCTCTAAAAACATTCCTCACAGAACCATGTGTTATTGATTTCTTCAGCTTAAATCCCGTTTATCCATATGAGGGATTTGAAACGAGGAGGGAAAAAAGAACTCAACTCAAGGTCAATGTTTTATTCAGGATTCTCATTCCAACGGTCAGCTAACAATAACAGGTTCAAGGGTAACGTTTGGGAACAGCGTGTGACCTCTAGAGTTTGATATTTCGAGTTTTCTTTAAAGTGATGCTAAGTTCCGCCCACAACAACACAAGAGCTGCAGGTCACGTGGGCAGTGCTGGAAAAGTCAAGGAGGGGTGAAAGGAAAGGGTGAGATTGGTTTGACAGCAGGTGTTTGTGAAGAGAAACAGCAGGCTGATTTATGATGATGCTCCGTGTATAGAAATGATAATGGTTACTGCAATGAGCACACCCTCAGTATTGGACTACTTGGCCTGAACCTTTTGGGAGAAATTTTTTAAACCCTTTAGGTGCCAGAGTTTTCAGTTGAAATACATTCTGGAAATATAAAGTGTTAAAACCTTCACCTAGGAAATCAAAATAATTCTCTGTATTAGCATAAAATCACTGGTACAGAGATGCGTTTGGTATTTTTCAAGCTTGTGAACTTATCAAAAACAGAATCTAAAGTGTGAATAGAGAAAGGCTGAAACGGCTTGGTGCAGAATTGCTACTTTGGCGCTTAATTGATTAATTTTAAAACCCCTTATCTCCAAAGAGCCCTCCTATCTGTCTTGATACTTTCCTTTTTGTTCAATATCTGATAAATTATCTGATAAAAATAAACTATGAAGCCCCTGCAAATGTTGAAGATATAAAGGACATTGTCAAATCAGCCATTCTGGAATGAATCAAACGTAGTTTCTACTCTAGACTTACAAATAAAAAAAATTCAAAATGATTTGATGCGACTTTTACATAGATTCAGTCTTAACATGTGTACGTTATTTTAGATCCCTGAAGCTCATTTTTAGTAAAATTACTTTCAGTTTTTGCAGAGGAATTGTTTTTACTACCCCCCAAAATTTAGTCGGAAATTGGAATCAGTTTTTCTTTTGTGCAGAAAACATATACGGTCAATATGTTAAGAAAAGCTAAAGCGTAAAATAACCACGATTTTTGGTTGAAGCCACGTCACGACATTTTCTTTGGGTTTAACAAATAAATCTTAATCTAACCCATGGCAAAGTCCTAAATTTACTAATTTAATAACTTGAAGCCTAAACTTACCCTTTAAACATAAAGAACTTCAACTGAAATTCGTCGTTATTTTACATTTGGCTTTCGTAACATATTAAAGGGCACTATGTAAGAAAAACAAACAAACAAAGTGATTTCCACTTTGAACACTAGAGGAGCCTTTCACATGCATTTTGCCTATTAAGCATGAGGCCATCTAGCGTCAATGATCATATTCCGGCCCGTAATAAACATTTCAAATACGTATAAATGTATCACAATGATGTGGATTGGTTAACAGTGCTCTCTTAAGTATTCATGTTGTAAAGAATAAATATGATTTAAATGTTTGTGGACTATATGTGATAATTAAAATTCCTCTCAATCTTACACAGTGCCCCTTTAATGTAAAAACGGCGTGAAAAGGTGCTTATCCTACGTTTTTAACATTTCAGTGAATATTTACGTTTTTTACGGAGACTGGGCTGCACACAAAGCATGAGGCAATCTGAAATTTTGCAGATGGGAACCAAAACATTGCTGGAACCCTGGATTGAAAAATGCAGTAGATACCAACACAGAGAATCATACTTTTCTAACACAGCCTTGAAAAAATTAATATGACTCTATACATCTTTCTCACATTGTTAAGATTACACTGATCCTAGAAGAGCATGTACGCTTGTGTCTGCAGCTGAAAGTCAATGCTTAGAACTGTAGAGTTAATATGAAGGACCCTCACGGCCTCATCAGTCCACAGCCCAGTGAAGCATGACACAAACCTGCTGCGATGGATAATCCGCTCTTGCATTGACGACCTACTGTATGTTTCACCGCGTCGACTCTCATTTTACGTCCAGCCTCAAAATCTAAAAATACGTCCGGACTTTTCACCTCTAACAATGTTGTGTGCACTAACAACATTTGACACAGCAAGATAAATTCATTAGCGGTATAATTGAGTACAGTTGTGCTAATTAAAAAGTGTGTGGAAAAATGGGTCATCTTGGTTTGAAGACGCCGAATATAGGCTCAGCTCTCGGAGGTTTGCACAGGCACATTAGAGAGCTGCAGTGTAATAATGGTTTATACGTTTATATGTACATTAGAGCAGGTGACGGTCAGTTTTGTTATGTTAAAGGAGATTATTATGTAAAGGATAGATAGATTCCTGCATGTTTGAGTTATCTTGTATTGTCCTGCAGCTGATGATTGATTGAGTGCTCAGAAAAGCCCTGTCTTCACCTACCACCTATCCCCGCCCACTTGTCTGATTAATTGTTACTAAAAAAAAAAATCAAGATTCATAGTAAAGCATTTTGGTTCAACATAGTCACAGAGCCACTTTACAACAACAACAACAAAAATAATAATTTCAAATGTGTGGTTTAATAAAGTTAAGTTTTGCAATAAAGAGGCGGGGCTTATCAGTTCTGCAGTTTTGAACAGAAAGTAAATAGACCTCTTTTTTTGTAAGCTATTTTTCATCAAGATTGGGTTTAACAAAAAAAACAAAGTATAAGTTCTTAATCTACATATATTAGAGTTTATTCCTAGGTGCTCATTGATATCAACATTTTGGATGACAGTTATTGACCAATTATAATTATATGTTGTTAAATTTGTAATAATATTATTTTTTTAATTTTATTTTTTTATATACCTCAAGTTTTGCCAACTCATAATGAAAACTTGTGAAATCAGCTTCTGGGTTTTTCTTAACAACATTCATTGCAAACAAAAGGAAAACCTCATACTGCCCTCCCAAAAAATGTATATTTAATTTCTCATACGAGATCATTTTCTGTAATATCCAAGATAAATCTCTTGTAATTATGAGATAAATATCTATTTTTGTGTGAGTAACGTTATCAATACAATATACAATATTATCATGTAGAGCACACATAAAGAGTAATGATTTTTTATTGATACCACAATTTTCGGTAATTGAAAATAAATATTTTTATTTTAAAAAACAAAAAACAAAAAATCAGCAGCTGCTGATGATGTGGGTTTGACACAAACAATGAACAGATGGAATCAATAATTCCAACTCTAATGCCTTGCTTTAAAAATTACTAATGCAAATTAGTATCAATATTTGCATATCAATATTTGCAGTATCAATATTTGCATATGAGTATAAAACTGAAATTTTAAAGACTCAATACTGATGTATCGATACTCTCAACAAAAGAGCTGCCGTCACAAGACAGATGCACCATATGCAGACCTCTCATCCATGATCAAGCAATCATTGGGTTTGTGAATGCAAAAATCTTTATAATCATTTGACTAAAAAAATATTCACCCAACTGATAATTACCAAAATAATCTAACCCATAAAGCTAACAAAACTAAAGATATAAGGATATTTACTTTTCCAGAATGAGCTCAGACCTGCTCTTGCTCTTCCTCACTACTGTCCAGACTGACATGTTGTGAGTGCGTCCTTCAGCCTCTCCAGTGTTAGTTTATGCAGAGTGGGCACAGTCAATTGTACTCTCCTACCTAACTGCACACGCTCTCAAGCTTTGCAGGGCTCAAATTAATTACCAAGGTCAAAGAACAAAGCCATGTTTACACTGGACGTACGCTGTGGGCTGTGAGCCTTTCCTATCGCTCGTTCTGAAGCTCAAACCAAAACATGAGAACCGCGTCATAATGTAACATGGTGGAAGTGGTGGTAGTAATTGGCTGAAGGTGGATAATTTAGACAGAGGCAACTGTTATTTTAATGAGTGCAAAAGAACATAGAGCCTGTAATGATTTATGCAAAGTTAATGGAGCTATACTCGATTGTTGCTTCTTTAAAATTATAAGCAAACACAAATAATTAATTTTAATTTTAATTATTGCTGTTTTATCAGAAATACAGAGTAATTTCTTTTTGAAGGAAGAGGAGTATGTGTGACACCACGTACATGTTCTATCCCACGCGGACATTGGATACATCATTACGAGTTGTTACCTGTTGTCAGCCGCTCACCCAATCAGCTTAAAGTATTACACTAAACGCCCGCCTTTTCCCGAACGCCTTCAGCGAGTCAAGTCCCAGATGGGTATAGTGAGAACTCAGATAGGAGTTCAACACATATCCATCTGGCGTGAGCCAGGTTAGTAAGCTGTAATATGTTGCGAAAACCCAAAAAATAACCACAAAGTTGGATGAAGCCATGTGGCAAAAATGTCTTTGGGTTTAACGAGTAAATCCTAACCCTAACCCTACCACAAACCCCAGCCCTAAACTTACCCATTTTAGTAACTTGAAGTCTAAACCTACCCATTAATCTCAAAGAAAATGTCGTCATGTGGATATTTTACGTTTTGACTTTTCTTTGCATATTTACATTTAAAAAGGCGTGTGTACTTGCCTATTATACGTTTTTAACGCTTTGTTGTAAATTTACATTTTCTTTGGCAGCTCCAGTCAGGCTGGTGACTTTGGGCCTTAGGTGGAAGAAAACCCTGGACAGTGACTGACTCATTGCAGGGTAACACATAGAGACAGACACAGACAAACAATAATTCACACTCTGATTCAGTTACTAAGAGAATTTTACCATTTGGCCGATTGATCGACACCTGCATGTTTTTGCAGGTGGAGATCAATCTAGTACAAAAGATGTCACAATATCTAATTTTAGTGTTGCGATTATTGTAAAACAAAATATCACAATAGCAATGATTCACGATTACAATCACTATGACCAAACAGCATATCTTCTATAGAGCGAAATGTTTTAAAATACAGTCCCAGTTATTATTTTTGCTATATATACAGTATATTCTGATTTGAAAAGTCACGATTATTGACTAACCTAAAAATCCTGACATCGTGATGGGTTGAGGCCGACCCTGGATTGAAAGATTGAACGCTTTCACCACTCTTCTGCCGCACACTCTCTGATTTGAGGCTGTTGTTCTGGTTTATTTTCCCATCCCTCACCTTGGGTCGGAGGTTAAGAGCGAGATAACATCACAAATCTCCGCGTGCTGAATCAGACTGAGCTCAAAGTGCTGCTGGTGCATCTGAACATCGCTGAACACACAGGTTTTGGACAGGAGAGCGCAGCCTGAAGGCCCGGTCAAATGACACTTCAATTTATTCCTGCTTTAAATTTGGACCTAAGTAATTCTTCATGACAATTTGTGTTGTAAGTGCTTTGTGGAGTTTGGCGCAAGCTTTAGCATCTCAACTCTCTTGACACACTTCTTCAATAGACACTTACAGACTCAACTTTGGATCCTGCTGGCAGCTCGGTAAAAGGTCTATGTTTTGATGCAACCCACAAATTGATCTGGGCAATATCATATCGTACATCATATAACGCGATATTAATGTTGAAAAGTTGAAATTGAGAATATCATGATATAATACGGTTTTCCTCTTAGTTTGACAGAAATTGTGACTACTTCCCAATGTTGCCAGGTTGTGTCATGACATTTTTAACTATATTTTTTATTTTATTGTCAAAACTGAAGATGTGAATATATGCTACATGTATATATTTTTGTCATTAGTGAGTATATTTTTGTGCCTGGAAACTAGCCAAAAAACCTTGATTATCAAAATTAACGAGCTAGAACACGCCATTTTTGTTCAAATGCTCTAGAATCTTGAAGCAGAGAGTGGAGAGAGAGTGTTTAAGCTATACCCTCAATAATATCGTTATCGCAAATGTTCTTTTTTATATCGTGATAAAATTTTGGGGCCATATCGCCCTGCCCTACCCACAAAGATGCGTCAATATGTATTGGGCAAAACAAAGTTACTGTTTGTAGTTTTCTTTTTTGATTTATGCTAATAAAAATAAAAAGACTTGCTTAGCATTAGCTTTTACAGTCGCTCATGTCTATGCTTTTGGCTCATGTAGATGGGTTTCAATTTTCTGGTTATTGACAGTAGTTTGAGGATTTTGTCACATTTCAACAGAAAATACAATTCTACAACTGATAGATAAAAACAAGTCTACAGTCATAGGTAATTTTACAAAATTTGCATAAATCATGCTAGGTATTTGCTTAATTATATTATTTATTTTTACATCAAAATATGTTTACATTATATTAAAATGACTATATATTGTATATGCAGTTTGTACATAATGAGTCAACATTTGTGCAGTTGTACATTGAACATGTGGAGATTGAACTTTAAACCACATTTGTTACTGATTCAAACCAGGGAATCACACTTAGATTGCATTCTCTACATAAGCTGCAAAAAAGACAATTTTACTAGTGTTTGTAGGTACTTAGATAACAGGAAATACTAGTGTTTCCCAACCTTTTTTGAGTCGCGGCACACTCAAAATGGCATTGGTGTGCAATGCCATTTTTCCGTGGCATTGCACACCAACCATTAAAACATGTCTGTCAACATTTTGAAAAACAAAATTATTTAATTTTTTTCCTGGTTTTGCCTGGAATTTGTTGTGGTACAAGTCAGATCAATGGAGAGGCAACTTTGATCACAATATGATTCTACAAATACATGATAAATATGTTTCATCTTCACAGTGACTGAACATTTTGTTGAGACGCTGCATAGTTCATCTATGCATTATTCTATAAATTTGGAAAAGGTGTTCCAAACATACATGGTACAAACATATCTGTTTATTCTTATTTCATAGATTGACAATTGAAGCCTGACAAAACATTTCAAGGCACACGGGTTGAAAATCACTGGGCTATAGTGGGCTGGGATGCAGTTTCATCACTTTTACAATGCTTCATTTGAGTACAGACATTTTTTTGAGTTTTCAGCACGTTGTCCCCATGATTTTAACAAGATTAAGACTAAATAAAAATGTGAGTACCAGCATGTCTATTTGGACAGTACCAGCACTTTTTTTGCCCACCTAAAGTACTGTGTACAACAAAGAAGAAAACTAGGCAACTAGGCTATGGCGATGGCAAACAGATCCTAGGTGCACTGACCAAATAATTAAAAGGCATTTATTATACCGAGGAACGATAGACGTGTTTTGACTCTGGTAGTCTTCATCAGAGTATAACTGAGAGGTTGGTGTCTTTAAAGAAGAAAAATATTTGTTTTATGGGTGGATTAGTCAGTAAATCTTGAAAACGGTTCCAGTTCTAATTCTCTTGGAATCCAAAATACCAATAATGAATTTGACAAAGGTTAAGATATTGTTAGGTTGGTTAGTCAAGCTCTTCTTTCTGTGTCCATTACTATGTGGGTAAAAGTTTGTGTGTGATATCTTGAGTGGCTGAGTCAGGCCATGAGATCAGAGCACAATCCCACCTCTCTCTCTCTCTCCTGTGTGATTTATGAGAGGACCTCAGCTGTACAGCACCCACTCACTCCAAATGTAATAGAGCTGCTTCAGGAGCGGCCCAAATGAATCACCAGCATTCTGAGTAACATTCAACTTTTATTTTTACTGAACCTGGAACCTAGCGCAGTCGAAAACTACACTTGTCATAATCAAAAGTTGGATTCTGTGTTGTCCTTCTGACAGTTTGGATTATGTTGATTGGTCGCCTTTCATGCTTGTACTGTATTAGCCTGTGGCGACTGTCCATCAAGTGCTATAGTGGCATGCAATTATGTAATGTTGTTAGACCATTCTTAATAGGCTGCATTCATTTGACATCATAACATTTCATAACACAATGCAATCGATTCAAATTAAGCTGGAGACAAATCATGTTTTCACAGTAGCTTCACAAAGTGGGTCCATTATCTGGTTTGTCCTGTGGCCTAATTTCTTTGATTAATCAGCACTTCTGCAATGCTTTTTTTTTCAAACAGTCTTCATAAAAATCGTTCCCCGGAAAATCAAATTGTGAGCGCTGCCTTACTACTATGCACTACATATTATTCATTTACTATCGCTTGTTCTCATTAGGGGTCGCAGGTGACTGAAGACTATTTCTGTAACTTTGAGCTTTAGGTGGGGAACAGCCTGGACAGAGGCAACACGTCGCAGAGTTACACAGACAACCATTCACTCTCTCATTCATTCATTCATTCACTAGTAGACATTTACAGTGATGCCCAATTAACCTAATCATGCATGTTTTAGGAGTGGACCTGGAGAAACAACTACTGTCAAATATGCTGGGCCATTAAACAAAAAATCCAGAGATCGAGATTGAATGAAACAAATCATCAATTATTTGGTGGTGGATTTTGAATCAAACAATTTGACTAAATTGGAGTAAAAGTCAAACTTTGAGGCAGAATATTGATTTAAAGTTTCAAAACAATCTAATAAATGGGACATCTTAAAAGTTTTTGTTCCTTTATGTTCATGAATGCCATTTTTCATTTGATTTTGAAAAGGTTAAAGAAAATCAAATCGACAATTGAAATGTATCAATAAGAGAAAAAGAAATGGGATTATATTTTTTACCAGATCGCCCTGCCATACTGTCAAATGAAGTGCAACCTTATTTTTCCAAAAACTATCTATGTATTCATGGGTTTCCACCCAAACTACAAGTCCTTAAAAACATATTTGTACAAGGGACCACCTGGTAACCCTCATGTTATGTAACATGGCTGCATTTAACAATGGACTTTATTAATTAGTCATTATTTTAATACTTTTCATAATATGGAAATAATTATATTAATTATGATTGACCACACCCACATTGTGTGTAATTGCATACTTTTTTTTCTAGTGTGGTCCTATAAATCTACTATACTATCTGGATATGGTCTAGCTGTTGCAGATCGGCATCAGTGTCGCTCCACTAGTACAGCTTTAAGAATGGTTGGCTCTTTTGGAAGTTTTGACCTATTCTCACATCAGATTCTAGTTCAAAAGTCTTTAGTTTCGTGTAATATACTTTTTAATCTTTAGCTTCGACTATCACTTCTCACTATACCTCCCGCTCGGATTGGTCAGAACAGTCAGGCCAGCGTTTTCAGCTCCGTTTGGTTGGTTCCACTCGTCTTGCTCATCGTGCAA
Source organism: Mugilogobius chulae (assembly GCA_038363315.1). Classification (NCBI taxonomy): domain Eukaryota; kingdom Metazoa; phylum Chordata; class Actinopteri; order Gobiiformes; family Gobiidae; genus Mugilogobius; species Mugilogobius chulae. The sequence continues at coordinate 28,806,182 of CM076415.1, forward strand.
AGAATCACGAGGGAAACAGAACTGTGCATTCGATTCTGTAGAGCACCTAGCAAAAGGCTAAAGCTAACAGTCACTATGGAAAGAACACCAGCGAGCAAAAGTCACTGACGTACGCCGAGGCTTATGTGGCCGTATAGAGAATAAATGAAAAAGTGTTGAAATGAATATAGAGTTTACCTTGTGCTTCAGACGTCTTGTTGTTCCCAGCAGCTGCTCCGGATCCTTGTCTCTGGAAGAAGAACACAACTTTAGTTTTTTGGAAAAAGCCTGGGGTGCAAAATAAAACAACCAGTAAGCACACTTGTTGTCATTTTCAATCAATATCGCAATATAAAAGGTTTAATCATAACACAAGATAGATAGATTAGAACTATACAGCAGACAAACATGTAGGTCCTCTTTTGTGGAACCATTCTTTCTTGTTATGAATTAATGGCTTAATTTAAAGCTATGCTAACCTGACTTCTGTAAACTTTGTCGTTTTCACACAAAAAGTAAATGCAGCACAAATAAATTTCCGTGCTAAAGTATTTTGTCACAGATATTCGAAAGCAGAGTTCTGATTGGCTGCGCTAGGTGGTCCACTCCAGTTTCACTTTCACTTTCCATTTCCATAAAACTTAACTCATAATTGCATCAAAAAAATGAAAACATATGGATATTAACCATGTGTCGAAGAATTTATGAAAGCTGGGAATTAGTAAGACAAATTTAAACGCAACTTTTGCTGTGTGAAAATCAGGTCCACAGCTTTAAAAGTACTTCAGCAAGTCTCTTTAGTTCTAACACTACCAAACCAAACTAATATAACTAACAAGAAAGCTTTTACCACACATAATCACAAGTCAAAAGGACAACATCAGAGCCATTATTGCTCTGTACGTTTGCGTGTGTCTGTGAGAGCTGCTGATTCTGACAGACTTTACCCAGAGCTCAGACCAGAGTCAGGACATCAGCCTCAGGACATGTACAGTATAACCTGTCCTGACAGACAGAACACTACTGCTGACAACTGAGACAGGCCAATGGCAGGAACTACTTTTAAACTACTTCAACACATCATCAAGTATCTGTTTACTACTGCATAAAGGTGCACTGTGGAACTTTTCTGACACTACCACCAAGCCTGAGACAAACTGTTCATATCTGAGGACAGGTAATCCTTTCAAAGTGCATGTTAGTATCTCATGCAGTCTGATTAGACATGGATGCTAATGCAATAACCAGATACATGGTCTATTAACCATACTTGGATCAAATCTCTTTTTTGACACTAGTTCAGTCAAATTTACTCTCAGAATATAAACATTTTTTCTAACATATACCTGTTTATAAGTGTTTAAGGGTTAGGGTTAGGGTTAGATTTAAGTCTGACTTTAAATCAAATCAACAATTTATACCAAATTATAGAAAAAACAACAACAAAGTAATCTCTTTTGTTTCTTCTTCTAAGAATCTGTGAAATGTGAATACTGAAATGTGAAATACTGCAGTTTAACTTTGAAATATTTGCATTTCCTTGTTGCTGATTTTAAAAAGTACTTGAACATGCTTGATTTAATCCAAAAACAACTTTAGGTAAACTAAGGATGAACGTGGGTGACACGGTGGCGCAGCGGTTAGCGCTCTGGCCTCATAGCAAGGTCCTGGTTCGACTCCCGGGCCGCCCGGGGCCTTTCTATGTGGAGTTTGCATGTTCTCCCCGTGTCTGCGTAGGTTCCTCCGGGTACTCCAGTTTCCTTCTACAACTAAAAACATGTCCATTAATGCCTCCCCTGACCCTTCCCCAGGGCTCCCCTGCAAAAGAGATTCTGAATCTCAGTGGGACTTCCCTGGTTAAATAAAGGTCAATTAAAGAACACTTTTGTAACAAACTCACAAAAGTCAATTTTACGTAATATTAGGGATGCATCGATCCAGCTTTTCAGAACTGATGCAGATTTTGTTATTTTTGCTTTAAGTATCTACCAATATGGGATGCTGGTCAATATAAGTGTAGAAATTAAAATAGCTTTTTTAAGCTATTTTTAATTTCTGCACTTATATCGCAAGGCTTACTCTGTTTTTACTTGCTAAAAGAATATAAAAATAGCTTTTTTAAATTCCAGATACAAAATCTGCCAGAGATCATTGTAGTTTGTTAGCTATTGTGCAAGCAACAACTTAACTTTATGTGGTTACATTTCAAACATTATGTGACTTCTGTCAACATCAGTGTAGTCTCATTATCTTATTATGTTCCATTAAAACTTTCTTGGATCTGTGGAGCTTCTGATTCAAAAAGTACATAAAGAAATAAATTACTATTTGACAATCGATTGTGATTGATTATTTCAAATAACTGCTCAAACTTAAAAAAAAAAAAAAAGTATTCTGAGAGAAAAAAAAGTCTTAATAATGGTGCATTCCGTAGGTCTACTCTGGATCTTCTGAGTTCCAACTTGTAAATTCCCACTGGAACAGCCCTCCAACTTCAGAGTCCGAGGTAGGATATGGAACATGGCAGTGCCCTACGTTTTGAGAAAGACAAATATCCGACCGACAGCTTCACTGCTGGTCGTTCCTACGCTATTTTGTTTTTACATTGTCTCTATAGTTCACTGGAATCTGTGACTCTGCTCCAGCGCCGCTTACGCACTTCTACTGTTATAAACACAAACTCTCTTGTGATGTTTTACAAACTCACAGTTGATAAAGTGACATATGTATTTGGGCATATTCCAAGTTATTTATTACTAGATTGGCTGATAGTGTAAAAGTAATCTGACATGACCACTGGAACACACAACACACAGAGAAAAGACCACTCCGATGTCCGACCTTCGAGGACGACTGGAACACACTATAATGCTGCAACTTTAAACTTTAAAATTTCAGGCAAATTTTGTACTTTACAATAAACTGTTTATTACTAGATCCATGGAAAAAACACAGTTAAAATTAAACTTTGCCAACGTAAACTTTCACTTGTGCACATGATGAACTAACCCAACTCCATTATGACTTTTGCCGTATTTATTTATCCCATATGTCGAGCTGCTTTGTCCACACTCATTTGTTGTGCACCGTGTTGCCTGTTCTTTCCGTTCATTAAAGTGCAAACAGCTCCGATCCCTGGAGAAATCACTGGATGTGTGGATGTATGCACTCTGGATCTCCGCCGTTTGTCGGAGCCACTTTGGAAAGCCGCGGCGGAGCTCCAAGAATCAACACTTTTTAAAAAACGCCTTCATGTTTGTCCACAGCTTTTAAAGATTTATTTCAAAGCTTGGCTAATCCCGTTTGTGTGTTTGGTGTTGTGAGCGAAACAGGACACACTCTATCCAGGTAAACAGATTAAGTGAGGCTATTATTAGGACGTTATTATTGTGACGCTTTTAAAAATTCAGCGGAGCAAGAGAGAGAAGATGAACAAAGCAGAAAAGACAACACAAGCTGGAGTCTGCAGGAGGAAAGGATGGCTCTGTGTAAACTTTGAACACTGTACATTCTCCGAACACCTTTGGGAATGGCTTATGGTCGAGAAGTGAACGTTCAACATTCAGCTGTGATGGTATTATCCTTTCAAAAACAGCAGCATCTGTGTCATTTGTAGCTTACTGTTTGCACAGGATTTAGTTTTACCTGTAACAGTTACACATGGAATTTCAGTATACACTGTAAATAGTGGGATTTGACTCAATTAAAAATGATACATAAATATTAATTACACCTGCATAAAACAATCAACAACATAATTTTACCATGCATTTTCATTTGTACATATCAGTTTTCTAACGATTTTACTTGCATTCAATCACAATTTGTTAGAATAAAATCTGCTTAAAAAGTTGCCAAATTTTATATTTATTTTTTTGGTAATGTTTTCAGCATGGAAAAATTGATAAACTTTAACCACTGAGGCGTCTGCATTCAATCAAAAAGTGTTAGAATAAAATCTGCCTAAAAAAAATAAGCTAATTTTGTCTTTTTATTTTTGCATTGATTTCACATAAAAAAATTGATAAAGCCTAACCACTGAGGAGGCTTAACTTAATTAATGATGACTTCCGCCCACATTTTTCTGCCGAGACGGAGGTGCATGCTGCGCAGAATACTGTTGTGAAGGTAAGAGCTGTGTTACTTATTATTTTAGTTTATTTAAATAATGAATTAATTCCAAAACACATTATATTGCTTGTGTTTAGTGTTGACTTTGTGATGAAATGCTGCTTGTTTCACCGATATTGTAAAGTATGCTGTGTAAAACGTGTAAAACTTTTGCCACTGGTAATTTAAGGTCTCTGATAATGTGTTGTATGTATGTATTTTAAAAGATCAAAATAAAAACAAATTGGGAATATTTTAGTTTTTCTTCAAGTTGCCAAATAATTGTGCACAGTAATAATTGCCTAATGTACAAATATTCTCATACAAAAGCTAAAACCTCACTTTTACTTCATGAAATATTCAGGTATGAGGTTTAATAACATTTTGGATTGACCAAGAGCACTGCTGTTGTTAAAAAATAAAACTAATCCTCAAAAGTGCAACTTGCCTAATAATTCTGCACGTGGTGTAATAATAGAAGTTATTATTATATTTGTACAAAAAAAGTAATTTATAATGAAAATATGAACCTGTACTAGTAAAAAAAATATTAAAAGAATACATAGAATTTTAATCATAAATCAAATTGATTTAAAATAAATAAAAAATACAGAAAATTAAACACTCATAACAATCACATTGAATGCAGGTCCTTATAGGGACTATACTCGATTTTTTTGCAACAAGATAACTTAAAAGCAATTTCCCTCTTAGCANTGTCTTTTTTAGTTTCCGTTTTTGTGCCTGGTGTTTAGTCCAGTTTAAGTCTTGTAGCTTGGTTTCAGTTCGGTTTTAGTCCTCTTCTAGTATTGGTTTTATTCCAGTTTTAGTCCCAGTTTAGTCTTGTTTTCGTCCTGGTCTTGTTGTGGTTTAGACCAGTTTTAGTCTTTTTAGTCGCTAGTTAGTCTTCCTTTGTAGTCAGTTTTAGTCCTGGTCTAGTCCTGGTTTAGTTCTGTTTTAGTCCTGGTAAAACAATTTTAGTTCTGGTTTAGTCCAATTTTAGTCCCAGCGCAGTCCTGGTTTAGTCCCGGCCTTTGTTTTATCCTGGTCTAGTATTGGTTTTAGTTCTGGTTTAGTCTGTCTTAGTCCCCTGGTCCTAGTTTTGTTTAGAACAGTTTTAGACCTGGTCTAATCCTGATCTAGTAAAAAATCTATTATTGATCAAAGAAATAATTTCCATGATATAAAATGTCTTAGAACATATTTTATTCCTTTTAGTTTAGAGGAGATTTTCAAAACGTCTTGTCCTAAAACAAGTCTAAGATGAAAACATCTTAGTGAATTTGAGCTAAATTGGTCTTAACAAACTAGATATTTTCCGATAAATAAGATATGCGTCTTTGCAGTGTTATTTCTGTATTTACTTGAACATGAGTTTTTATAATCTGCTTAGAAAAGACACTTACAGATCTAGTGTTTTGACAGCTAAGCTTCTCTGTGGAGCTATTTATTTAAATCACCTTTAGGAAGCGTCTATACACAGTCTGGTTGAGGACACAGATTAAATACGTGACGTTAAGGCTCTGAAGTGTAGCGCAAAGTACAAGAAGCTTTTCATCCAGATCGAGTGATGGAGGAAAGCTCTTCTATTTCATTAAGGCCCTCATATTTAGAATAACAGCTCCTATTTTCTTATTCTTTCAAATATGTGCTAATTGGTCACTGAAATAGACTGACTCATAGCAATCTTCAGCTACATTTAGTTTGAAAATTACAGAAAGCTCGGTGCTACCAATCTCTAATTTATTTATCATATTTTCAATTGTTTTACAAACAACCTACTTACCTGAGTAAGTAGTAAGTAGGTAAGTAAGTAGTAAGTAAGTAGGTAGGTATGTAAGTAAGTAGGTACGTAAGTAGTAAGTATGTAAATAATTAATAAATACGTAGTAAGTAAGTAATAAGTACTTACCTACTTACTTACCTAAGAAGGTACGTAAGTAGGTAAGTAAGTAAATAGGTAAGTAGTAAGAAAGTAGGTAAGTAATTAGGTGTGTAACTAGTAAGTTGGTATGTAAGTAGTACACAAGTAGTAAGTATGTAAGTAGTAGTATAAGTAAGTAGAGTACGTAAGTAGGTAAGTATTAAGTAAAGAGGTACATAAGTAGGTTACGTAAGTAGGTACGTAAGTAGTAAGTAAGTGGGTAGGTAAGTAGTAAGTAGGTATGTAAGTAGTAGTAAGTAGTACGTAAGTATTAAGTAAGTAGGTATGTAAGTAGTAGTAGTAGAGTACGTAAGTAGGCAAGTATTAAGTAAAGAGGTACATAAGTAGATTACGTAATAGTACGTAAGTAGTAAATAGGTACGTACGCACGTAAGCAAATTAGGTATGTAAGTAGTAAGTAAGTAGGTATGCAAGTAGTAAGTAGGTATTTAAGTAGTTATGTAAGTAGGTATATAAGTATTAAGTAAGTAGGTACGTAAGTAGTAAGTAAGTAGGTATGTAAGTAGTAAGTAAGTAGAGTACGTAAGCAGGTAAGTAAGTAAAGAGGTACATAAGTAGGTACGTAAGTAGTAAGTAGGGAAGTAAGTAGGTAGGTTTCGTAAGTAAGTAGGTACGTAAGTAGTAAGTAAGTAGTATGAAGTAGGTACTAGTAAGTAAGTAAGTACTGTAAGTAGGTAAATAAGTATAAGTAGTACCTAATAGTATTCAAGTAGGTAAGTAACACTTAAGTAAGCAAGTAAGAAAGTTGGTTATAATAATCAAGTAAGTAGTTAAGGTCAGGTCAGTTTCTATCTTCTTTCCTGTACATTAGACTTTTCACAGCGAAACATCCAACATGTGCTCATGTTGGATATAGCGTGTTATAGACAGGCTTGCGTGTCTATACCACGCATGAAATTGCACGTCCTGACTGCGCATATGCTTTTTTTTTTGCGCTTTTTATTGGCAAGTTTTTCTGGCGTGGTGTAGACAAGCAATTTGGTTGAACACAAACATAAGGTTTTATTTGGGATTAACGGCTAAGTTTAGGTCTGAAGTTACAAAAATGGGTAAGTTTAGGTCTGATGCTCCAAATTGGTTAAGGTTAGGATTGTATTAGTATTTATGAATAATAACACATCTTTACATCCACCTTACAAATGAACTAAGGCAGCAATGAGTGAAAACACAAAAAAATCCAAGTTATGTTCATATGACACGATCAATCCAATCCTGTGACTTCCTCTGAGTTCTGGTCCTCATCCATTACCCCCTCTACTAGTGAATCTGTGAAACTGCACCATGTATTTGGCTGCAGACAAAGTCAGCACGTGCATCAGAAAGCCCGACACAGAATAAAAGGTCTACGACAGAAATAAGCGCCATCGGCAGTGAAAGTGTTAAATTTAGATTAGCACTGGTGTCTCTTTTTCAAATGGCAATGATTAAATTACCGGTCTGCTTTCACTTCACCAAACACCAACATCTCATTATCAGTAGCCTGCGGTAATATTCATGAAACGATCTCCAGCAACAGCACAGCGACGTGGCCAGAACATGTGCACTTACATGTGAAGAGCACCTTCTCTTTTATATGTAAGCGAAAAAGGATCCTGGGACAAAGGAGAAAAACTCATCCATATTTATCCCCATCGAGACCGCAAGCAACCTTGAATGTGAACTATATCAATTTCAATGATTTATCCAGATGGGTTCCTGTCAGAGCTGGGACATGACTGTGAGCCCATGATTGTCTTTCTTAATCGGAAGCATAGCTGACTTTATTTTAGACATCTAGGTCAAGATTTAAATGTTTTTTTTTTTTTTACAAAAGACACATTGTCTTTTTCATGATACCAGATTTTTTTTTTTTTTGAAAAGACGCAAATAGATCTTTTGCAAGCTTTCACATATATTTTTTTTTTACAACAAAAACGACATATCGGCCAGTAAGATATCCTCATTTAGTTTGCCTCTCTTTAAAGTTGGGTAACTTAACTTTTTTTAGTTGTTAATGAATAAACTTTGTGTTTTTTCACTAAAAAGTATATGGTAAATGCAGAGCCGGCTCGTTATACAGGCAGTATAGGCAAATGCTAAGGGCGCAGAGTGGGCCAGTGCTTCGGAGATGTGGAGCTCAAAGGGTGACTGACGTCTGATACATGCATCTGATCATTTACAGCACTGAGCAAAATCAAAGACCCTGATACAGTTTGGAGAGCACTATCCTGCTTAGCCAAGGGTGATCACATGCAACTGTTGGTTGGAGTGTGGTTCTTTGGCTCATTTCAGACATTTGCGCCTCCACAGGCTCTTGCTCTCTCTCTTTCCCTCCCTCGGGAAGCTGCGTCCGACTGTCAATGCAGTGTGAAAGCAGAGCTATTTAACAGGCAGATCATTTCTTTTGAGAAGCGTTTCGAACTCCAGTGATACTTTAAAAACTGGAGCTTCATATTCATCCTAGAGAAAAAGTCCAAAATGTACAGTGAAGAATAGATAGCAGCACTTTCTGGAAAAAAAAATTAGACCACTGAGTACGTCTGAATTGAAAAATAAAGAATTTTAGTTCTAATCAGGAGCTGAATGCTGCGCTCTGATTGGCTGTGCTTGGGTGTTCTTCTCCAGTTTCACTTCTTGGCTTGTAAAATTAAGTTCTTAAGCTGTATTTGAAACCAGAAGGAATTTGAGATACTTTGATTTGATGTGAGAGCATATGAAGGCACTCAAATGCGTCAGAATTGGTTTTAGTTTAAAAATTTCAACATTATAAACCTCTTATCACATTTTTCTATTTAAGACCTAATTTGGTGGGACTTTTGTAGGATTGTTTTATCATAGTTTTGCAGCAGTTAAGTTGCAATTTCTGATGAATTTGGCAATTCAGGTTCTGTACAGTGCAGACATCATTCTATCTTGTCTCGTCTATCTTTCTATTTGCTCTTGTCTTTGTTCTTGTTTTTGTCCATCAGACATTCTTGGACCCTATCTGCCCGCCGCTCTCCTGGATTGGATTATCTGGTCTCTCAGTGCGAGTGGCAACATTTTTTCCACAGAAAGAGGTGACGGAGGAGTCTGCCTATTAGGACTAACACTGAAATACATTTTCCTACATTCGCATGAATTTTGGTGATAAAAGCATGCATCAGCGTCTCTGTGTTGGCCCGAGAGAGAATGGGACGGACTCTGGCCATGTTTTTGAAATGGCAAAACACCTACTTTTGTGATATTTTTAATGCGAGGAATAGACGTCAGCTCAGAGTCGAAAATAAGGTTTTTTACTTGTGATGATGGGTTAAAAGACTGCGTTTGTAATTTTAGTTTCTCTCTCTTGGCCTCAGCACCGATGACTAAACTTCAGTTTTGTCCTGGAGACACACAAATGCTTTTAACACCTGGCGAAAACTTCATAACATTAAGTGGCGTATTTCTGTGACTGTGTCTGGGAAGGATACCGATACTGATTGTATTTTGGATAGAGGAATACCTGCATTGACTCAGGGCGTTTTACTCTATCAGTAAATTTTCAACCCAGGGCTGTGGATTTAAAAGAGCACTTTGAGGTGTGAATGACCAACCGAAGGATTACACCAGAACGTGACCCATCTGGTTCACTCCTGATGAACTCTTTCAGTCAGAGGATTGATTTGTTGGAACGATATGTTGTGCTACTCATGAGCGGTTGTGTGGAGCCGCCGCTGAGATCCAGGACTTATTGACTGACTGTGATTGAAGTCAAATTAACTTAACTCTGTGACTGCCAGCCTGTTCTCACTTTGACCCTCCCCCTGCCAGGCCTTTTTGCTAATTTTAAGCAATATTCACAGCTCCACAAAAAAAACTCTGTGCAACTGGAATCTTGACATGTCGTACATCAATGTTGCCATACCAGCTCGCCAAAGCCTGATCCCGTGAAGATCTTAGAAAGCTAAGCAGGGTTGGGCCTGGGCAGTACTCGGATGGAAGAACGTGGAGTGAACTCAGGTGCACAGTGGGGAACAGAGAGAAACTCGTTGTGAAAATATTGTTAACAATGATGGAATGAATGACAAATAATCTCTTACAGAACTGTTACTCGAGCCATGCCTCGACAAACTCATGGAGCACATCCTCCAAAGCAAGGGGTTCTCAAACCGAGGCCAGGGACACCTTACTGGTATGAAAACATTTCAAGGACCTCTTACTATTTTCCACAATTGTGTCACAATATAAATCTGAAGATAAAACTATAGTTTATCCTCCAATTACAGTAAAAACACTTTTTTCATATTCCTTTTTTGTGTGGTTGCGTACACAAAAAGTATTGCATGATTTAGATAGTATATCATACAAAATGTTAACTCTTTCCCTGCCAATGACCGAAAATATCCGTCATCGCGCAGCCAACTGTAGCCTGCCATTGACATCTATTTCCGTCATAGACCTTTTATTATATGCGGTGATTGAGGGCTCTCTGATGCACGTGCTGACATTGTGTGCAGTCAAAAACATGATGCATTTTCACAGATCCACCAGCAGAGGGCTGTATTGCATGAGCTCAAGGACCCAGGAGATGTCACAGGGCTGGAAAATACAGGTGCTCTTTGTTGACACAGTGGAGCGCAGTCGACTATGTTTATGTGATCCGCAGCTTCTAAAGGCCAGCTTTCTTTCAAAAACAAGTAATTTCAAATGCCTAGAAAAAGAAAATGAATTAATGTAGAATAATCTTTTTATTAAATAAAGTAAACACTTACAGGTCTCATTTGATGTATAAAAAAAAAGAAAAAAAATTCTACATACAAATAGAAGAGGAAGAAAATCAGCTTTTATGCGCAGAAAGAAATGTCTATTGCCTAAACATTGACTGTCCTCATATAGACTGTTCAGGTGCAGGTGCTTATTTTGCATTGCATTTTTTTCACCTGAACAGTTTGCATCATACAAGCCTCATTAATAATGTATTTTAATCCGACCAGCAGTACCACAGATTGCTCCAGTTTGTACTCATCTGTGAACAAGTGACAAAAATCTTTCATTAGACCACCTGTTCAGACACCTCTTTCCTATACTTTTGGTAATTTCTGTGACCTGTTTACGATGAATGTCCAGGAATATGAGAAGACCCCAATTAGTCATTGCCCACTTAACCTACCGGATGTAGACGTACCTTTAGCTTTATTTATCCTATAGTAAGTTATTCTTTATTCGTTTTGAAATAAACACAAAAACATTACAAAAGCCTCCAGATTTCAACCAAGCAATGAATATAAAATTAGATTGTCACTATTTTTTCAGTGATTGTTTAGTTGACATCCGCTCTATGTTTTGATTTTTTAAGATTGACTAAGTTTTGGTGCATTACTCCACTAAGTTCGTCTGCTGTTGCTAGTTTTGTGGCTAACTTTTGTTAGGGGTCAGCCCTCTCTGTCGACAGGCCTTTCTATCGACATGCCGTTATTCCGAATGTCTTTATTTTAAATCCCACTGTTACGACATCCCTGTCCTCCGAATGTATTGGTGCCGCTCCTCCGACACAAGCTCAGACAGTGAACGTCATAATGACAATAGGCCTATGTGTGGTGGCCAACTTTATTGTCGCTTTAAGTATGCTAAAAATTATACTTTTATTTCTCGGTTACAAAGCGTCCTTCATTCACGTGGCTTTTCTGACAAGCTGCCCCCGGTAAGACAGAGAAGTATTTTTTGGACAGACGTAGAGACAGAATACCTTTAAAACTTTATCCTCTGCTTTAACACTCTCTAAACGGCCAGAGCAATGCGATTGTTCGTGCAGACCTGGTCTCAGACCGGGACTTGGACTGAGTCTGGACTTGGACTCGCTCGCTTAAGCCAAAGTCGGGCGGAATTTCATTTCGGAATTAACATTATTTTCCAAGCTTCCACGTATTGACGGCGTCTTTTTTCTTCTATCTACTGGCAGCACTTTTTTTCTAAACATTGTTTGCTTTTCTGACTTGAATAAAGGCTGTAGACTTTGCCCATATCGTCCTCCTGAACCAGAGCTGCCGCTGCTGCTGCTGCTGCTGCGATGAGGAAAACATAACGCGCCTGATCCCATGACACCCAGCTCTGCTCCGCCTCTGAAGACAGCCTCAAAGGTCCGTGTTTTTTGGCCTTATACGTTGTGGTTTTGAGGTGGCAGACTGTAATAAACCTCTCCATAACGCTACGCGCTTTAACGGGACGTATATTGCACAAGGATGTGCAAAGTCACACGGACAGGAGCCTCTGCACATGATTATGGATTATGTTTTACACTTTGAAGACATTGTGGATTTTTGTGAACATTGTCATGTGAAGGCTCCGTGGGAACGACGAGAATCAAGAGAAAGGTAGGCCATGGTGTTTTTTTATGTCTCTTGCTTTAAAAACAACAGTCTGTTTTATCAAAGAGACCAATCGTTTCACGTTGTATGATGCATGAAGGTTACAGTCGTAACTGAGAAATTTCATGTGTGAAATGTGGATATAAACCAGTAGGATAATGCATTTTAATGAACAATATTCAGAATAGGTTGATAAAGTTAAACATCATTTCACCCCAGTAAAAGTCCAGACCACATTCACAACGTTCTCTTGCAAACTTTTGTTTTCAAATATAGGCCTGAATAAAGACAGTGTTGAAGACTCTCGTGGTTTAGATGCCACAGCGCCTAAATATGTACATTTGTAAAAGAGGGCCTGAGCAGCAGCGTGAGGCTGAGCGAGGCCGCTGCAGGCTGCTCTCAAAGCGGACTAGGGCGCACTGTGTGCGCGGTGAATAAGCAGTCAGAAAGATGATAGAAGGGCGTTTTTTTTATAACATTCTGACAGTTTGTTGTAGGAAACTTTAAGATTGTTTCCTCTGCAACATGAAAGGCGCACAACAACGTGCCAGGGATTGTTGAGTGTAAAAAAGCGCAGCCTGACTGCGGCTCTAAAAGAAGGATATTTTAGGATTTTGTATGAATAATTCAAGCATCATCCTTTCAATCTATCCATTTACTTATTTATCTAGTTATTGATCGATCTCCTGCGTTTAACTTCAGCACCATGGACAGAAGCCGGGACAAGGGCCTTAGAAGCAGAGTTTGACAAAACGGAAATAAGAATAAACAGAAAGAAGAAACGCGCTGTTTTTTTACTTAGCGTCATGTTTGGATCAGTAAACAGTCGCGAGAAAACGCTATGTATATATTTTTTAAATAATTATTTAATAGAAGCACCCACAAAAGTTTGTCGGAGAAGCGGCATTTCTGAGAACAATAGAACTACATCGACACCACTACATCGACAAAAAAATGTTAGGTGTCGGAGTACGGGGATGGGAGAGAAAATATGCTAATGCCGCAACATCGACAATTACACTTTAATGTCGACATTCCGGGTTGTCGCTAGAGAGGGGTGTAGCCCTTTTGTTAGCATACCGGCATGTCTCACTACTAACAGCTGTGAAAACAAAAAAAGTGCAGTGATTCGGTTTTGTTTGTTTCCGTCACGGCGCCGCCCCTGGGTTCAACCTTCCAAGTATGTAATATATTAACAATGCTAACAGTAGCTGCGAGCTAAATGCTAACGTGATGCTAGTGCCAACTGGCGTCTTTTAGCATCTTTTTAAACTTTCTGTTTACTTTTCTGAGAAAACCCACATCAGTAGCCTCCATTTAAACCCGGTTGTAACTCGACTTGAATTGCTGTGCTAAAAATACACCAGAAAACGTCTTAAAAGATGTAAACAGTTTAGCTTCCCATACTGTAACATAGTGAGACATGAGACGCTTTCCCCTCAGCAGGACACGCCCCCAAATATGACACGTTGCAACTGTATCCATAACTCTGCTGACACATTTTCACCTGAATAGATACATTTACAAAGGATCCTTGCTGGAGAGAAATAGATTTTAAGATATTTCTTTGTAAAAAAAAATAAAAATCAGGCATAGCGACTTTAACTGTACACATTCAAATAATGGTTTTAAAAAATATAATTTTGGTTTGCAAATGCGTAGTTGACTATAGATAGTGTACATCCGATACAAAGTGGGCAATGACAGTGTGCACTCTGTCCTCTTTTCCTCGCTCCTCTCTGCATTATTAATCCAACCCTTTCAATGAATTTCAAACGCTGCTGCTGCTGTGCCGTGGCTTTGATGCCGTTTGTGGGCCGGGTCACACAATTCTGGTTTTTGAAGCTTCACACACGCGTACATGCCTTTAGGAAAATAGAAACGGCCTCATTTTACTGCTTTGCCGGAGTTGCGAAGACAGCGGTTTGTTTACCTGTCAGCGAAATGACAAAAGAGCAGGTTGGAGACTTGTCATATATTAAAAAAAGCGGGAAATAGTTATCGCGGATGTGGAAGGGCTTTGTGGAGTCTCCTGGCAGTGCTTTGTGGAGCTCCCAACACAGTGTAGTCAGATAAGAGTGCACTTTTGTTCTTCCTGCTCATAATCCTAGTTCAAAGAGAAGAGGCTGCTGTAATGGCCATGAAATGAAGGCAGAAACTGGAACGTCCAAAAAGCAAGCACACAAAAACATGGCTTCTAAGGGTTTGCTTTTAATTGTAGTTAGAGCTATTGTTAATAGTTTACATTTAATAGCAACTTTGGGCTTCTTTTGTGAATTTTGAAGGTTGCCGTTTTTTGGGCTGCATTTTCAAGTCATAAAAGAGGGGAATTTTAGCAATTTCTCAAGTTTGACACATCTCAAACAGATTGTTTTCTTTTTAAAGACAAGTTGTTTTGACATGTGTTTACCCTGTGACATGTTTCGGATGCTATCAGCGAGTCATCTTCAGAACAGCCCCTGGTTTAGGTGGTGACGTGTTGCATGTCAGCTACTTCCTGGTCAGCCCGTCGATCAGACTGATCATGCCTCCTGGTGGTCTCTGTAGGAGTGTGTCCCAGGTGTGGGAAAAGTGGAACTCTGTGTCGCGGTTGATGCCTCGCTTTCTCATCTCAGTGGCCTTCCTAATTCTGTGTTTATAATTGTTGTTATGAGTTCCAATGACTCATCCCAATCCATAATGTGGCTGTTTCTCTGCTGTGGCCTATGGCTGACTTTAAAGTTTGCCATATCATGTCATATAAAAATATAACAAAGTTGTAAAAAATATTAACTCAAATAAATGTTGGAGTTGTCCAGTTTGATTTACCATTTATGATTAAAAATGTGTTGTTGTTTTTTTGTTATTTTTATTGTTAGAAAACTATTAAAATAATCATTTTTTTGTTTTGCAGCAACACACAATGTTTAAATTAATTGATTATTTTATTAACGTGAGGTTGCTTGTTTTGGATATGATTTCAAAGCCATAAGACAGATTATTACATTTTTCTCATTTTGACTTAGTTTGGTGTGATAGTTTTTGTGGTAAATATTGATCATAGTTTGCAGCAATTCAGTTGCAATTTATGAAGAAGTTGAAAACAAAAATAGGGAAATACAGAAAGTAATGTGGTTTTTAAACAATCGTTTAACACAAATAAAGTGCTACAAGTTATAATCATTTTTGACAAATGTGCTATTTATGTTGATTTTGGCCCAGATTTACAATGTGGTTGCTAGGTAACATTTGTGGATTCCCCTCCACATACGCATGTCATACTTACTGGACAAAAGATGATAATGAACATCACCAAAACAACCAAACTGGGTAAAAACAAGCTAAATGTTTAGTGAAATCGTAATAAAATTGAAATTGTGATCTTGCTCTAAGAATATCGTGAAATACATTTTTTGCCTTGTCACCCAGCCCTATTTCAGTAATGGCTAAAAGCAACACAGTCTCACTAGATGGCGTACTTTTACCACGATACAGAAACAGCGTATTTTGAGCACAAGTTCACAGCTGTTTTTAGTACTTATGTTACGCCGTGCATTTATTGATTGATTTTTGATTGAAGCCACGTGGGGACGTTTTCTTCAGCTGAAGTACGTTCAGGCATAAAGTTACTAAAATGGGTAAGATTAGGTCTGGGGCTTGGGGCAGGTTAAGATTACAATCAGGATTTCATTAATATTCATAAATAAGAACACGTCTTAACAACCACCATTGAAATGAATGGGGACTGTGATGTGTACTATAATTACGCAAAACAGCTCGTGCTAATCATACCTAATTTACATGTTGCGTAATGTCGTGGTAAATGTATGCTTCCTTGTGAGATCAGGCTCCAAAAGATACTAAGCATGCCTATGATTCATCCAAAGTAGAGAAGTCCAACTCTCACACCATCCTCTGTCCTTGGTTTACGTTTACGCTCACAGTGAATCATGGCTGGATACACCTCTGCTGTTTCGGCTCCAATCCTCCCAGCGCACTGCTTCATGATTACTTGTGTGAGCTCATAGATACGTGTGATCAGATAATAGATAGAGAAATGCAGCTCATCATATCTGTGCCTCCTGAGACTCCGCCGAACAGTTTGTGTGTTATGGCGGTTCGGGCTAGAAAACGCTATATTTGCTGCTCCTTTCTATCCACTTTTATCACATCGTTGCAGACTTCTATTCTTCAACCCCAAGTCATAATCGCATGCTTCCAGTGCACTTACTTTGAATTAATGCCACTGAGAATTATCTGGGGCTGTGCGAGGCGATGTTCCTGCTTTGCATTTTGTTCCACAACCAAAACCGGAGGGAGAAATTCACCTAAAGAATGGCTTTCTTAAAACTCGTGTTTGCAGTGAATTCTGGAAGTCTGGCTCGGTTCTCTCGTTTTGAAAAATGAATGTGTTAAAGTTATTTAAATGGCATAAACAATCGATCTTTAGTGTTGTGTTTAGAGCTGTTCTCGATCACTGTCAAGATTTCACAGACAGTCTTTCGTTTAGAAATCTGATGGATTGTTAATTGTCTTGTTTTTCTTGTCATAATCGAAATTATGGAAAGTAAACGAGCAAACTTCTCACAAAAATGTCATGTTTTCATATAAATTAGGCATTGTTTTGTGGGAAAAACAGCACACGGACAAAGCCAGATTAAAATGTATTGGTTAATGGTTTAAATCTTAGATACAAAGACATTTTCAGAGATCTGTCAGAAAATTGACCAACATTTTCTAATTCTGTTTTAATGCAGGTTAGAGATCAACAAATCCCTCTGTAAAATCCTTCAAAATCTTCAGTTCAAGAATGTAAAACTTCAATCCAACCCGTGACCCAATCACAAAGACAATGTGTTCTGATGTAGATTTAGCTTGTCTACATGTTTACGCTACTTTCAGCGAGCCATCTTCGGGACAGTCACCGCTCTAGGTGGTGATGTGTAGCTCATATACAACACATCACCACCTAGACCTGAATGTCCTGAGGTTGAAACATGTTGATTAGGGATGCACCGATCCAGATTCTGCAGATACCCGATATCAATTGACTGAAATTTCTTTCTTTCTTATCAAAACATAAAACATTTTGTCATATAGTGTTATGTAAATGTAATTTCCAGTGCGAGACAAAATTTAACAACTTAATCTGAATAAAATGTTCAATAATATGAGTCGTTCTGGATCAACACCAGCCAATAAATTAGTTTAACTATGTCCAATTAAAGATACATCCATGATATCAGCTAAACCGATATCATGGAGCCATTACCCAATCCAACAAATTTTCCTGGATCGCCACTGATATCCCTAATGTCGACAAGGTGAATACATCTCAGAACACATTGGGCCTGATTTATCAAGCCATGTGTTAAATTTCCAGGTTCAAAGTAAAAACACATAAAAAAAAAATCATATTGTTTGCGAGCAATCCAAACTTTAATTTTGGAAAATGTACATATAACTTATTACCGTACATAAAACAGATATGCACCACTTCAATTTCTGCATCTTTAGTGTCTGTGTGAAAGAAAAATGTCAGCTACGCAAAGTTTTTGCTCTTCCTAACCTGTTTGCACATGAGCAAACACTTGATAAATCTGACCCTAAGTCTTTAAAAAAAAAAAAAAAAAGTTGTGTAGTTTTAATATGTATTGTTCTAGTCCAGTATCCAGATGTCTTTTGTATTTTATTTTTCCACAAAAATCAAATGAATTAGTAGAAATTTTACAATGTGTATTAAGACTTTTACACTGCATTTTTAGCCTTTATGAAGGCTGAAATAAGGTGACAAAAAGTTTATAGTTGAAGAATATTTACAAATACTGTGGTCTTTGCTATAAAAATAATTTTACATGGATTTAAGAGTCTGCCCTATTGAGGATTATGATTATCAAAAAAAACAACCGGCCAATCAAAGTCAGTAATTTTTGCAGCCAAGGTCAATATCAATAATTCTGGACCTCTGAAAAATCAAGTTGAATAGCCCTGCTATACAGTATTAAACTGGATACAAAAATAGCTGCCCATCCACGTTCTATGAAACGTTTTGCTAAAGAATTCCAATGTAGACCATAAACTTCTGCATCTGCATGGAGAATATTCCAATGTATAGGTTTACCTTTCAATTTGAATGAGATTATGCACTTGATTTTCCACATCCAGATGGTGACACCAAAGTGAGAACTGAGAACTGACAATCCAAGCTCACTCAAACATGTACGAATCAATCCAAATACAATTTAGAGTGAACTAATTTCTAATCTTGTTCTAAAAAGATTCTAATCTTGCTGTAACAAGATTAGAATGTCACTAATGTAGATTTTGGACAATAGATCTCCTTTAATCAGTGAATAAATGTGTGTTTTTCCTGAAGCACCACAGATACTTCAACTTGTCCAGAAGAAAAGGCTTTTGTAATGGCCCTACCTCCTGTCGGTAAACAACAGCCTAATCAGAAGCGTAATACCACACCGGGGTTAGACCTATCCGTGTTTATAGCTGCGGCATTAAGGCAAGCTATGGTGCTCCTGAGGCCAGCCATTCTAAAGCTATTCCGGTTTAGTGGCTGGGGGCTCGGGCCAAGTGTAAATTGCAATAACAGCAGCTCGATGAGTGAGATTACCAGAGGGGAGTGAGCCCATCCTCCTTTTTTCCCCAGATTAAACCTTTGCCGATGGAGACAATAACACTACATGGAACGTACGCTACACCACTACGACCAATCAGCCTCGGGCACACCTGCGGACGCACACACTCGCACAACGCACCAATGGGAACCAATCATATCAAAAAAGCAGTAATGATAGGACAAGGTTGAGATGAAAATATACAGTCTTCCTAAGGAACTCAAGGTCAACGCTTGTATCCGTAGTGAATGCAGATGTAAATATAGCAAACGTACAGCTCGAGGGCTTTCAATTACCAGACTTGGAAGGCGAAAGGGAAGCAGGGTCAGTGGAGCAGAAGGATGCAGAAGAGCAGATGTGTGCGTTCAGAAGATAGGACTTATGTAAACATGCTTGATCAGAGGTTACAACAGGGCGGAGAAACCCGTCGCGTGGAGGGAAGGAGATACGGAGGGGTTGTTTTTGGCGGAATCTGAAAGGTATTGAAGAAGGTTCTTTTGGTAAATGTTCAAAAATGAATAGCTTTACATTTCATAGTCAATTACAAATACGTATGATCAAATGTGTTGCAGTCTTTTGAATCTGTCTTGTCTCCTCACCTCAACCGTTTTTACTTTTAGCAATATCATGTCTTACAGAAAGAACTTTTATTTGTCTGTAAATTATGGAACTGGAGGAAAGCATATTCACCAAAAGTGTATAATCTTGTACTCATCCAACACAGTCGCCGAACAAACGTAGATATACAACGAAATGTCAAAAACATATAAATGGCCTGTAGAATGTTGTGATGTCACATGAACAAACCGTTATTAGCACTCACACTTCAAAAAATAATGGAGCAGAAGTACTGAAGAAATACTCTCAAAGCTATGTAGACCGCGGCGCTTTCTGAAATCGATTTTCTTTGGAACGGTCCAATGCTGTAAAAGGTTGCAGACCCTGGATTAGATTTACCAAAGAAATTCTCACCATATGGCTTGAATCAGAATTTGTGGTTGTTTTACGTTTTGGCTTTTCGTAACATATTGATGTTCCGAAAAGATGTAAAAAAAAAAAAAAAAAAGGTGTGAAAGCGTATTTATCGTACATTTTTCTTTTCATTGTATAACTATGTTTTCTTCGGAAACTGGGCTTACTCATCACCACATCATCCCCTGAACCTCTTCTATCTTTATTCAGCTGCCTTAAAGAACAAAACTGCCTTCGTCACACTTCACACGTATTATATTGCCATCACAAAATAAAGATAGAATAGTCCTGCTTCCAAAATTACGAAAAACATTATGATGGTACCACATTGCAAATTTGAGATTTCAGTACTGATTTCCCACAAGCAAAGGAGAGTTCTGGGACTGTATGGTTGCTCTGACTCGTTCAGGAAAGGTGGAAACAACCATGTGATTTGTAATTGACCCCAAACATACATGACAGGGTTTCCGCTATATGTAATTGATCGTGGCGCACCACCACGGCTAAATAAAAGCCGCCACACTTTCAGAATGCCTTTTTTTTTTCTTTTTTTTTTCAACGTTGTCTTTTGTCATTTGTTGTAGACGCACCGACGGCGGTAACAGCAGGTAAAGTGCGGCTTCTGAACGAGGTTTTCACGGGGGAAGGTTGTAAAGGTGGGCGGGCTGCGCGCGCGGGACGGGACTCGCTGCTTGTGGACCCGGGCGGAGGTGCTTTGGGCCGGGAAGAAAGAGAACACGGTGCACTCGATGTTGCCAGACTTTAAAGTGACAGCCCCGGCCCACGGCGCCTCTGCCCGGGCTTGTGGTCGGCGGGTGTAGGTCTGTGCGCGAGGCTCATGTGGTTCGCTCACTTTTGTAGCCTTTCCTTGTGAAAACCTCCGGTGCAGTAGTTCGCTCGTTCGCACGTGCTCCGTGCATCCCCCCCCCCACCCCGTCATTGACCGCCACACTCTCGAAAAATCCTAGCGGAAACCCTGAGCAAGTGATGCAACAACAATTTCTTTAGAGAATCAATTCTCGGGCTTTTATGAACTTTTGGAGAGACAAAACAGGCTCAACATCTGGCCAAAACTTCAAACTAGGAAAATATTAGAGATGTGTTTGCCTGTGCACTCATTCATTTTAGTTCATGTTTTATTCATCTGCACCTTTCCCAGCAGTCTTCCATCCAAGTACAACCCTGGCCATATTTTTGATAAGATCTGATCAGATCAGGTTTGGACAAACAGACATGGCAGGTATGGGTGTAGTTGTAGGGCTAACTCTAATTTACTAGCACCTGATTGTCTCTCACATCCTCATTTGCACCGAATCCATTGGAATGATGTTCTTTTCGATCAGACTGATGTCATTTAGTCTATTAAACGGTCAGTGACATCTACTGTATAACCAAAATTCTACAAGCTCACTAACTTATTTAATTTAAGATTATGCCAATCTAAATGAAACAGAAACAGAAATTGGAGAGTGCACGGTTAAATAACATAATATTGGAGAGTTTAAACAACTGTTAAACATGTTCTAGTTTTGTTTTAAGCACAAATATTTAAAGGGGCACTGTGTAAGAAAAAAAAAAAATAAAGCAAACCAAGTACAAGTTTGAACACCAGGGTGCGCATTTGAAGTGCAGTTTGCCTGACTACCATGCTGACATCTAGCGTCAATATTCACATTCCAGCCCGTAATAAAACATTTCAAATCCGTATAAATGTATCACAATTGATGTGGATTGGTTAACAGTGCTCTCTTAAGTATTCATGTTGTAAAGAATAAATATGATTTAAATGTTTGTAGACTATATGTGATAATTTAAATAATTGCATAGTTGTTGTCTTTTGAGTACAGCAAATGTCAGATACGTGGTCAGAAGACAAATATTTTACAGCTTTTATCTTTGGTCTACAACCCTATACTGTTCAATTCTTTGACCTGCGTGTACTGCAAACCAGGACTCGAGCAATCCTACAGGTTTTGGGAACAAAGACACTCAAATTCCTGCACACACAACTGTAACACTGTCCTCCATCACCACTTCAGCATATCTTTCTGTAATTGTAACATCAGTAAAGCGCTTCATTTCGATTCTACACTGCCTTTTAGTTTTATCACAATCCCTCTTCACATAAGCTAGCCCGGGATAGCTTAATGCTGTTTCGATTCCTTCTGCGCAAATGGAAGTCCGATGATGAGAGACAGAATGACCTTAATTATGCTGGATTTAAGCCCAAATACTCCGCAAAGTTGTTTCTCATCACCCAGAGAGACGTTTCGCTTTTCCCCCCATCACTTTATTTCATATCTTGTAAATGGCTATGGAAATTAAAGCAATTCATTTCTGTACATTTACATTTTAATGGATGCCAAGAGAAAAATAACACTTTAGATCCAATTTGCTTGCCAGAGATGGAGCAGAGAATCTCCTCCATTAGGACATACTGTACATATTCTGTTTCATATATTCATGGATCGGGTATTACGACAACGGAGGCAAAACTCTCATGAATATTGATACCCTTTCTGATGTGCGCAGATGTAATTGACAAAGATAAATCTCACATGTAGTGTTTTGCGTGATAGTAAATCTGGTTTATGCCCTCTGACGGTGTCCACGGGTTAAAAGGCGAAGACGAGATGACACAATAAACGTCAGACGGCGGAGGTGTTCTCGCTTCGGTCACAAATGGATATGAATATAAATGGAAAAGATGAAAAACTATGGGGACATCAAAGGCACTGTGCAGTATGGTATGGCAGTGTTTTCACAGTGTAAAGTTTGCGCTAATTTAGGTTGGTAACTAATCATATGACTAAATATTGAGTGAAAATAGGACCTGAAAACACAAATCAAGTCTCTGTCAAAGTGTAGTTGAATACAGTGGATGTATTCAAGCTTGGGTCAGTCACAACACATATTTCTATTGTATAAGTATATTTTTCAGTTTTTCAACTTCAAGGCTCTCAATGAGCTTTAAAGCAGTTTTTTTTTTATCAATTTAATCACAGCTCTTTCCTAAAGATTTCTGGACATAAACTAATCAGACTTTTCTTCCAAAGTCTGGCTTCTGAAACTGCACAGCATTGCAGGGAGTGTCAGGGTTCCTGGAAAACCTGGAAAATTATTTGTCAATTTTCCAGTCATGGAAAACGCATGGAAAATGAGAAAAACAGTCAAATGTTATGGAAAATAAAATGTTGTCCTGAAATAAGATTTAGTCCATCATAAATAAATGCCCAAACTATCTTTTTACTACTACTCTTTCTAATACGTATAAGTTGAGCAATATAGGTAATGTCCTACACAAAGTTTGGTTGTAACTTCTAACTTAACCTAACCTAAAATAACTTACTTGACTTCACTGAAACATAGAACTGGTGTAATACTACGTTAACTAAAATCTTTTTTCATTGTTTAACTCAATGTTGTCCACTTGGTCAGACTGCCAAAATTCATCAGAATGCATCATTTGGGGTCAAATTTTCCACTTTTTGGTGTCCATGTTTTATGGGTATGGACTTTTCTGGCTATGCTTCTTTGTGTACTATGCATTGGGCTGCCATAGACTTTCCAAAACAAAACAAAAAAAATGCTCTTTTAGATATAATGATTACCTAAAATCCCCTTTGGGAATGTCCTTGAAAATATCTTTCGGCTATGAATGGGAACCCTGAGTTTTACAAACACTCACATAATCCATCTCGAGACCACAAGCAGCATCCTGATGTCATTGTCACAGGTCACATTCAGTCTCTGCAGAGTATACTGCATTCTGCTCCAACAGATCGAAGGGGAAGTGTTGCAACCTGACCCTAACCTGGTCATATAACCAGTGTGTGGAAATATTGCATGAGATTGTAAGGAAACAATAAATATCACTGATCCTAACTCCACCCATATTCTGCCTTTTAAAATTTCTTCTTCCCATGTTTGGTTGGGATTCTTCTGCACACACCCTTTCCTTTTGGAGCTAAAAACAAGCATCAACCGCAATTGGCCCTGACCAAGCATGCTGTAACTGGAGAAGGATGAAGGTGTAAACTTATAAGTCATAACTTGAACTTGGGTGACACCATTGAAAGGTACAGTCAAGGTAACAATATTTGCATGGAAACAAGCAATTTCCCTCCTCTTGGTCCTTTATGAGTACATTTTGGAAAATAGAAAACGAAAGCTCATGCACAGTAAGAAGATGCCTTGTTAAAAGTTATTATGGTTCAACAATGTGGCTATACTGTATATAAGTTTGTTTTTATCCTATCCTTTAAGTCACTAGTTTGATGACCTGAAAAATGGTCATGGGACTCGACTTAGACTTGAAGATCAATGACTTGACTTGGCTTGGATCTTTGGACTTGAGACGAATTGATGTTTTTCTTCAATTTTCTTTCTTTTTTTTATTGTAACATGTCCATCACTTCTTTTTTGAGACAAAATATTTTGAATGAGATTCTTTAATTTAATTTTTTTTAATTGACCTTTATTTAACCAGGGAAGTCCCACTGAGATTCAGAATCTCTTTTGCAGGGAGCCCTGGGGAAGGGTCAGGGGAGGCATTAATGGACATGTTTTAGCTGTAGGAGGAAACCGGAGTACCCGGAGGAAACCTACGCAGACACGGAGAGAACATGCAAACTCCACATAGAAAGGCCCGGCCGGCCCGGGAGTCGAACCCAGGACCTTCTTGCTATGAGGCCAGAGCGCTAACCGCTGCGCCACCGTGTCACCCAATGCTTGCTTTATAAATGCTTTATAAATAAAAAATCCATGAAATTGTAAAACTACAAGATGTATTTGGTAAGTTGTTCTAAGGAATTGAAAAGGTGTTGGACTCGACTTAGACTTGATTTAGATTTGTGGTTGACTGACTTGGACTTGAACCTGCCACTCTTTGTCTTGGGACTTGACATACTTCAACCTCTGAACAAAGAGAACCATCAAATTACGAGCCAAAGTCACTGCAGTGTTGCCAGATGATGAAAGAATACCATTTGCCACACAACACACTGCAAAACAGGATTTAAAAGAGACTTTCATGCCACAAACTGTAAATGTACAGCAACAAATCCTGCACTCTCCGTGGACAGAAAGAACGGTATAGAGCCGAGTTTGTCAGATGTTTGCCTGATACTTGTGCCTCCTCAGCTCTTCAGTCCGCCTCCAGCTTGTCCGGTGCTCCAGTGAGTGAAGTATGTGCTCAGTCCAGTCATCTGCGTCGGCCTCACCGGAGCTCACATAAAACACTGTGTCAGACTCACGGATACGGGGCCAGACTCAAGTGTAGCCACAAGAGCTGCTGCTGCTGGGTCAATAACCGAGAGGATCTGTTTGTTGGGAGGCCACTGCAGATATAATTGAACAGCCAAAAAAAAAGATGTTTTAACGATTCAGAGTTAATTATCTTGAGACCTAATTACAGACTGGACAAGAGTTGTTTTTTGCTAGAAAATCAAACAGTCACAGCAGAGAGTAATTGGCTATTAATATAAAAAGAAAATGTTAAATTGTTTGTGTATTATACAACCGGAATGAATATAGGTTTTCAGGTCTGCAAACAAACTTTAAAAGGACTATATCTGATTTTTTACAATAAAATAGCTTAAAAACTATTTCCCCCTAGTAATAATGTATCTGTTCAAGTAGAAAGTAGAAATGAGTCCGCAATGTTCTGACAACATCTAATTATGTCCTGATTGTTCACCAAACTCGAGTAAGTTCTTCTGCTGTTGTTGTTAGCTAACTGCTGCTAACATTGAGATACAATGTTAGCTACAGAGTAGCTGTTAGCTACGGGGGACATCCCCCTCCCCCGAACAGACAGTGGTGCAAACAAGTGGAAAAGTCTCCAAAAGTGTTTTCCTGTGAACCTTGCTCCATCAATTTGCGTCAAGAAAATTTTTGCCATTAAAACAGTTTTGCGTTAACGCAATAAACCAGACAGTCCTACTTAAAACACATTGTGATGAACAATGTGGAAACTCAGAATGCATTAGGTAAGTGAGCGAAACATGTGGACTGATGTAGGAAATTTTAAATAAATAATTTCTCTTTGTTTACATTTTTAAGGAAGCAAAAATCGGTTATAAGACCATTAAAGTTGAGGTAACTAACTTTTTTAGTTGCAAATTAATAATCTTTGTGTTTTCCACTTAAACGTCCATGATAAATGCAGCACTTTGTGAAAGAAATTAGACCACAGAAGTACTGTCTAAGTTGAATAATAAAGAATTTTAGTTCTCATCCGGAGACAAATGCGATTGGTTGTGCTTGGGTGGTCCTCTCCAGTTTAACTTTGCTGTTGGTAAGAGGTGTTTTTTAAGCCATAATTGCAACTAAAAATGAATACATGTTAATATTAACCATGTGCAGTGTAAAAATCAGCTACCCCACCTTTAATTGTAGCCTTTGGGGTTGAACCTTTCATGACTTCTCTCTGTATAGCCGTATTATTTTATACAACTGGTTATACAGAATGACGGTTAGAAACAGAACTTGGAATGACTTGGTACGGAAAAAAGTACCAAGTTTCAATTCAAACCACTGCAAAAACAAGTATTATTTCTAGCATCACTTCTATGTGACATCAGCATTGATTTGTCCACTCAAAACATGTGCTGATCACAAACACTTGCTGTCAAGCCAATCACACTGCTGCTCTCCACCTCAGCCTCTTCTTTCACCTCTCCAATGCTCTCCAGAAAGTTCAATTTGTGTTTGTGGTAGTTTTTGTCTACTTTAAGCAGAGTATCCTTCTCTATGCGTTAGCCTCTGTAATTACAAGTCCACAAAACCTGTATGCTAATTGTTGATAATGATATTTCAGGATACAGCATTATAGATCTACAAATCAAGCAAAAAAGGTCAATATTTGCCAACTCAAACCTGCTCCAAGCCAACTGTCACCTTGAGGCTGGCGTTGAATTCACTCTCACCAACACATACTATTTCTGCTGATTGCACAACTCATGTCACTGCCAAACAAGATTTTTAGCTTTTTCCAAATGTACAAAGCTAAGCAAAAGCAGGGCCAACTGTCTTACATACACAAAAAATGTTGCCAGAAACATTTTTTTTTGCAGACACTGTCAAATAATACGACAAAGAACTTTCCAACACCAGAAAAACGTCAAGCTAGCTCGCTAACCTTTTCACGGCTAACGTAAGACAAAATGATCCATAAAAACGCACGCCGCACACAGAGAAGGGGAAAAGAAATGAAATTAGATCTCTCTCCGCAAATTATTTTTAAAACGCCCGTCTGTTATATAATCTAATGAGCCCTGAAATTGGCGTGAATAAATAAAACGGTGAAGTAAATGAGCAACAAACTAACGTGCCGGGCTCGTAAAGAGATTCAGGACTTCCCTCGTGATTAGACTGGGCTTTGGAGCGCCGAGCGGCTGATTTACACAAGCTGTTCTGCCCACAACAAATTCAATCCCCTCGGTAAGTGGAGAACTGCTTTTTTGGCTTTAAACAAGGCGATACTGATTTAGCCTCAAACACTGTGTTAGCAAATTGGCAGGAAAATAGGCTAGTGGCACTTTATATCTTTGTAGTTAAAAAGCGATGTAGCTGATTTTTAGCATCTTAAACGTTTGCGGATGTCCAATTTTTCTGTTTACAACTCTCGGAACCTAGAGTATGAGTTTGATTGACAAAGTATACAAAAACTAGCATGTTTTTTTGGACCGTAAAAAGCTACTGTAAGCAATGCACAGTAGTTACATTTAGACCATAAAGTTCCAATGATTACTAATTTTACATTTTCAAGATTATTATATTCAAGATTTTTCTAATTCTTTTACAATTTCATCTCACTTTTGCCAATTTTTACAATTCAAATTTGATCATAAATGATGACATCACGCTAAAAAGTAGTTACCAACCAGTCTGGGCCAAATTTCATCTAATGCAATAGATTTTTTTTTTTAGATTGAGTGTGAAATAAATACAAATGTGTTTCTTGTGATAAAAGTTAAAATGTCCTATAGCTTCAGTTTAAAACTAAGCAGGGCTTTTCTTTTCTCTTTTATCATGTGGACTGGATAGATACAGTTGGCAAAGCGTCATATTTAGGGGCGTGGCCTGCCGTGGGAAATTTCATGGTTAAAGGTCCATAAGAATTCATTGGGAACTGCAACTTCCTCGTTCTTTTAAGACACTTAAAATGGTGATTTAAGCGTATACTGTATTTCACGTCGAGTCACAACGAAGTCTTAATGGATGCTACCATTTAGTCCACAGCTGCTGTTCGCATTTAAGTTTAGTTCAGATATATTTACACATTTAGACCGTTGCATCACTTTATTAATCTCCATGTATTTGTATTTATATTTGACTCAATATATTTCCTTAAGTCCACATTTGCTGTTGTAGTTGTTGAGCTGTTGTTTTGACTTACTCTTAACGTTAAGTTTCCCCCTCAGAGGTCCGTTAAAGGGCGTTCCCTTGGATGCCGACTGCATCTATAGGTGCATATAGTAGTTTCACATCACATCAACTGAATTTATGGCATCACAAAACAAAGGGAAGAATTAAATAAAGACCAGATTAGAGCCAGACCAGGTTTACACACATGCTAACCCAGAATTACACTTGGACAACAGAAAACAAATGAAAATCTAGTATTTTAGAAAGTTTTGGAAATGGACTGAAGGCTGGATCTGATGGTGTGGAGGACCTTGAGTTAAATATATTAGAACTAAGCTATGGACTGGGACAACAAAAGTTCACCTGCTCCACCCCCAGACCAGACTGTGATGTGTCTCCACTGGACCTGACTCTGATGTGTCTCCAGATGTTATGTGCTATTAATTTAGCAAAAAAGCAAATCTATCATTTCAGTTTCTCCCATAAACTCCAATTATTTCTCCAACTAAGGTTCTGACAAAGGGAGCACAAATCATGTAAAGGTCTCAAGCGATTGCCTCTTATCTGCATCATAACCTGGTGGTCAAAATGTCCAAAAAATCAATAAATTAAGCTTATTTTGCAAGACTAACATCTTTATAACTTGTTATTAGCAGTTAATGACAAATACAAGTCATACAAATGAGACATGGTTACAAGACAATCGACGCACTAAACTTGTTACTGACCGTCTCTATGTTTAGCTCTAATAACATAAGCGCCTTTTTAGTTCAAGCACATTGGATTATAAAAAATCAATATTGCGGTCGCTGAAAGCCTCTTATAGTTTCATAATCTGTAATAACACATTCATAAGCATGGCTGACATAATACAATGATTGATGTTTTGGCTGGCACTTATGTCTGGCTCGGGACCACGTTTTCAGATCTCTCTCGTCCTCTGTTGGTTTGCCAAGACCTGATCAGCTGCGAGTCCGGTCCACGTGACGTAAGCGGGCGACCCAGAAAACTCTCCTCCAGTCTGCCGTTTGTGGGACAAGCAGCAGGAGAGTAGGCAAATGAACCACAAAGAGCAAGCTGGTAAAATTAGGAGTCTAATTATGAGAAATGATGAATCTGCCCTCTGCTGTCCTGTCCCACCTGAGACCGGCAGATGGAAACATGACCAGCAACTGAGCGTGGATGGAACTACTGCATTATTCTAGTGAAAAATGAATTCTGTTGGAAGTCATGGTGTTCACTATTCATGGAGAAAATCTGTTTGCCAGGTTTTGGGAAGATAGAGACAGAAGTAAATAGGACTGTATTGACTAAAGAAACAGGTGACACCATAACCTGCACAGATCCTGCGTTTTCAGTTACGATATGATTTCAATACTATGTGGCCATAAGTATTTGTTGACACCTGACATCAACCAACGCCAGAGTAGAGAATGAAAATAGCTTTTGTTTTTCAGAAAAGACAGTTAACTTATTTGAAAATATTGTGTTGCAGTGTCACATAGTGTTGTGAAACTGTTATTTATTGTGAAAATAACAACTTCATATGAATAAAATGTCAAACATGGGACTTTCTTGGTCAAATTTTCCTTTGGGGCAATAAAAGTAAACCAACAGCCAGCATAAAATAAAAATAATAAATAAATTGGATTTATACAGCGCTTTTCCAGACATTCAGACTACTACAGAATATGGAGTAAAGAAAAAAAAATCATCTTTTTTTTTTTTACTCTATTCTGTAGTAAAATACAAATGTAGCCACAGCTGCCCTGGGACAGACAGACAGAAGCAAGGCAGCCATTTTGCGCCATTGCAACCACCATCAGCCATTCACAGCCTTACAAGATCCATACAGAATATCGTTTGTTGTACCAAGGCAACAAAAAGACTGTTAAAAAACAACAAAAAAATAAAATAACATCGTAAATGTTCAAATAGAATTAAATGATGATGATACCATGTAAATCTCATTTTAAATTTTTAGTTTTTCTTTATGAGTAGGTAATTAGCATGCAAACATCTGAGACTGTGGTCTTGTGAATGCAGTTTTGGTCAGACATTTGGTCACATCATTAAGACTTTTGCTAGTTTTGCTTTTGGTAGCAAATGTCTTAATTCGACCAATAGTCTATAATAGTCAACTCAGTCAAGTCCACATTTTCTGATCATTAAACTTATACATTTAAAGACATGCTTGATTTGAATTAATCATCTGAAAGACACAATGACAATTTCTCCTTGTGCCGTCCCACTGTGACACCTAAGTTTCCTGCGGCCTCCCATCCAAGTACTGCTTAGCTTCTGAGATCTGAAGGGATTGACAAGCTGTTGGAAGGCCACATCGTCTCACATCTCATTGTTATCCAGTTAAGAGCACAAACATGAAAAGAGCTGAACCAATATTATAAGACAGATCCATCAAAACGTCATTGATCACTGCCGATTTTGGGATCGCTACATCATTAATCATAACATTCTACAGACCAATAATACAGTTGAAGGTAGGGCTGCAACTACCCATCATTTTGCTATTCGATTAGTCGGACGATCATTCCTTCGATTAGCTGTTTAGAAGCAGAAGTCACTGAGAGATTTCCATACAATTTGACCCAGACAAAGCTCAATGTCACTTGTGTTTCGTTCAAAATCATTAACTTTATGCACTGTCCACGTTACTCTTGAATTTGACTTCTATAAGATTATTTCTTAGCTCAGAGCATGTGAAACCCCTGTATCCAGGGGCGTAGTACCAAATTCTGGGCCCTAGGTACAAACTTTGCTGATAGGCCCCTCGACTCGTAATCTTGTGTTTTAATTATTTAGTCCAGTCTTATAATTTTTCAATTCATTTGGGTGAGTTCCTACATTTAATTAAATTCTACAATCCACGCAGTTTTTGCAGGATTCATATCTGATGACAGGACTCGATATTTATGCATTTTGGGCGACAAAATAATTGGGCTGAAACCACTAAATTCACTTGCATAAATACAAACAAGAGTAACATCTTAGCTGACTTGTTTTAAGCATAAACTTGTCTAAATTTGGCCAAAAACCAACCAAACAAACGACACATTATAATGTCGTTGGAATGAGAAGTTGTGATTTATTGATAATATTCAATGCAAAACTTGATAATATTCGACGCAAAAATTTAGCCAGTTAATATTATTTAGCTATTTTCTTTGCACAATGTTCATTTGCAGCTGTCTGAAATCACAAATAATAATACATTTAAGAACAATCTATCTCACAAGCCAAAATGACCTGCTTTTGGGGGCCCCTTAATAGCCTGAGCACCATTTACCCCCCCAGTCCGACGCCACTGCCAGTATCAGTTAATGGTTATTCGAATACGAAATTGGTTGATTATTCAATTAACCTGTAGCAGCTGGAGTTGGAGAGCAGATCAAATGAATAGTGCTGTCTTTGTTGAAACACAAAAGGTTAATGTGTCTAGACAATGACAGAAATCACCAGATTGGAAATGTGTGAAATGACCTTTTAGATACTTCATGACGTACAATGTTATAATTGTGCACCATCTGGTTTTATGACATCAACACATTCAAGAATGGGAACACAATCTATTCCTGGTTAACTGACGACATGCCCTTTAAAATTTACCCATAAAACTTAAAATAAATCTAATACATTTGGGTTCTCTAAATATTCACCTCAGAATTTCTAAGTGCTTTTCACAACAGAGTCCGAATTAGTTTTTCTTAAGGAGACCTCTTGTGTAAATTTTTTTTTTTCAAGTTTTAACCATGTTATAACTGCCTTCTCAAAGTTGTCAGTATGAACTGTGATTCCTACATGTCTGAGTAATCTAGTATGGTCTTTCAGCTGATGTTTGAGTGCTCAGAAAAGCCCTGTCCTCATCTTCAAATATCCCCAACCACTTGTCTATATTTAATTGTGATTGTTAAAAAAGTTCTGATTTTACAGCAATAAAAATGACAATTTAAAATCTGCTGCTTGTTCATAAGGCGGGGTTTATCAGTTTTGCACAATAAGTAAATGGACCTCTTTCTATTTCTAAGCTATTTTACATACATTTTCAGTTTTTCAAAAAACAAAAGGTAAAATAGTAATCTCCATATAATGTAGTTTATTCCTAAATACATAAAAAAAAACTCTCAGTATAGGTCTTATGTCGGACCCTGTCTTGTCTTGGACTCGGTCTTGTTTTGGCCTCGATCTTATCTTGAACTCGGTCTTTTCTTGGACTCGATTTAATCTTGAACTCGATCTATCTTGAACTCGGTCTTATCTTGGACCCGGTCTTATCTTGGACTCGTCTTTTCTTGGACTTGATTTTATCTTGGCCTCGATCTATTCTTGGACTCCTCTTATCTTGGAATCGATCTTATCATGAACTTAGTTTTTATCTTGGACTTGGTCTTATCTTGAACTCAATGTAATCTTGGTTTCTGTCTCATCTGGGACTCGATCTTATCTTGAACTTGGTCTTATCTTGGAGTCTGTCTTATCTTGGATTCAATCTTTTCTTGGACTCTTAACCAGGCACAGTTTGCAAATCAGCACTGCACAATAATGGTCTTGATTTGATTTCGATGGGCCACATTTGGTCTCAACCATAAAAGTCTCAGTCTTGTTTTAGGATTGACCTTCACTGGTCTTGGTCTTGTCTCGGTCTTAGGACTCTGTGGTCTTGGAAAGTTCTGGTCTCGATTATGTGCTCTAGTACACTACTAGCAGCACACTTCCTGGGTTTTGGAAAATAAGAAGGGGCATTCTCTGACAAAAGATGCATTTACAATCTATATGAAAACAAATTGTTTTTATAATTTTCCATGCTATACTACACGTTAATGTGTCAATATTGCCAGTTGAACTACATGTGTTTATATAACCTCTACTTCTATATTTTTCTGTTCCTTCCGAGTTCTGTTCTTTGTTTTTTGCACTATATTTAATGACTGTGGAAGCTACTGACTAAAAAGTAAAGCAGCTAAAAATTGGAAATGGATTTTGCCAGGATATTTTTATCCACAACAATTTGCATTTCATTGAGAAGTTTCATTGCCAGGGCCCATTAAGAATCCCAAAAACCTGAAAAGTGGCAGCTGACGACGGAAGCACAACATATGGCACCATCACTTTGTCTTTGTTTTACTGCGTGAGTCAGTCACATTGTT
Organism: Mugilogobius chulae; assembly: GCA_038363315.1. Lineage (NCBI taxonomy): Eukaryota > Metazoa > Chordata > Actinopteri > Gobiiformes > Gobiidae > Mugilogobius > Mugilogobius chulae. Next base: position 28,839,636 of record CM076415.1, read on the forward strand.
GAAACCAAAAACCCACACAGCTCCAAGTGAAGAGGAGAATAGCAAAATATGGGAACCTTTTAGAAGTAAAGTATGAATGGCACCTCAAAACTATCAATACAAACCTACAAGTATGTAAAACAGGGCTGGATTTCTAATACAGCCAGCAACTCATCTTCCAAACAAAGATTCTGAAAATGCTTAATAAAAGATTTGGTTAATGGTGGGTTACAACCAATTGATAACAAGGATATTTGCTCGTCTTTAACAAAAAATGCTCTGTAATTTTGCCTGAACTCGTAAAATCTACTTGAACTGTTCGAACTGAGCGACAGGTTCCACTTCTGTGATCAATGTGATATATACTGCATTATGATTGGCACAAACAGTGTATCTGAGCAATATACCTCCACATAAACAACGTAACAATGCATTCATTACAGTTAAAGTGTAATATTTTTGGTGACCGATTATTTTCTAGGCTCAGTCAGGAAAGAACGGTAATGAAAAGACAGAACTCCAGCAGCGTTTTTGGAGAGGAAGCAATGTTAAATCAGGATTATTAACTCAAAAAAGCTTATTAATACTTTGAGTAGGCCTACGTTTAGTACAATGGCTCCCAAACGTAAACTACATGCAAAATGATAACATAGGTCAGCAAATGGGAATCTACATATACACCATTGTTGAAAGGTGTCAAACCTGGTAAATGATATCAATGTTCCATTTATTTTTACACATCGTAAGGGGAATTGCCCGACCAGCCTGCCCCTACTACATTCTGTTTGAATGCAGAAAGGTCTGGAACCAAACACAAAACCAATCACTTTGTCATCCATAATTAGGATGATCCAATCAGCTTCTCCCCTCTCCAACCTCTTGCCAATTTCAAAAGTTTTTTTTTTCTAACCATTTCAAAACATTCAAAATGGCGAACATAGCTGAAAGAAACTTTTTTTTTGGCTTTTGCTTCTTGTTGAGAGCCTTCATACTTAAATAAATCCTTGCGCTACATAATTACGATAACATCCGGTTTAGCGTGTGGCTGTGTCGATGAAATTTCAGGGTTTTCTGTGGTTGGCACGTGGGAAGCCTGTCCTCGAAATTGAAACCGGGCGATCTGATTTCAGACCCTCACATCTTTGCAAAGTTGTCTGTCAAAGCGTGGCTGGTCAGGGAACCCACGGAAGGGTCAGTACCACTGTTTTAGTCTGTGGTTTAGCATTAGTTGTATTGTTTGTAAGTAAATTCAGCTACCCTGGAGTAGTGTGGTCACAGTACTAAAGATTTTGACAAGACAAAAAACACCATAGATACTTTATTGTTGATATTAGGTCAAGGTTTAGGACAATGCTGTTATTTCTGACAATGATTTAAAATATACAGCCCAGTCTGTAAAGAAAACGTAAATATACAACGAAATGTCAAAAAGATATGATGAGCATGTTTCTGCGCCTTTTTTACATAAATATGTCACAAAAGCCAAAACGTCAAAAAAAACCAAAAAATTTTGGTTGAAGCCCTGTTGCGACATTTTCTTTGGGTTAAACAGGTAAATCTTAACCTACCCCAGCCCCTGTCCTAAACTTACCCAAACTTGTGGATTTTTTGCGTTTTAGCTTTTGATAACATATTTACGTAAAAAAAAGACCTGAAAACTTGCTCATTATATGTTTTGACGTTTTCTTCAGAGACTATGTTGAATAATGAAATACAATCTCTTTGATAAACATTTTGGTATCGTACTAGTTCTTATATCAGTGGAGATCATTTGCAGACTGCTCTTTTTTTCATTAACACTTAATCAAATTAGCACCTTAGAGTTATACCAGCGTTGGCAAGTATTGGAATATTGCTTTTTTTTTAAGTTATGGTCCCGTATAAACATCAGACTCTTGGGAAGTAAAAGCTGAATAGCCCTGATAAAAAAATAAAATAAGAATCTTATAACACTTATCATTTTAAAGAGGTGCCATACATTTTATAATTGCTTTAATAAATAGATAGACCACTTTGTCCACTTAAGTTACATAACATTTACCAAGCGTAAAACTTTAAGTCATTTTTCTTGAGTAAGCATTTTTTTTCATTCAACCAATTCTACAAATGCGCAGGATCCATTTGGCTTATGACATTCCCACATTCATCATCTTTTCTTCTAATACATTTACAGTATATTGACCAACTCTTCCCATTTGTCAGTGGTGACATTTACTGCTGCTCGAAATGAAGCTAGCGCAATTAAGCTAAGCTACATTTACACTTTATTATTGCTAAATTAGCTTCTAAAAATGTCAATGCACTTTGGAGAGCTAATAAAACGGTAAAAGCGCTCATAATTTCACGTGTTAATGTTTTTCTCAACTGACAAAAGTGCTACGGTGACAAAATTCCAAAAGCTACTTCTTATTTAGCTTACCGACTTATCCGGTATTGCCTGGGGTGTTATTCCGCGCCTTAAATCTTCCGTGTGTGACAGCGTAATGATTTTGTGGAAGGTAAATTTTCTGTATGCCGCGGAAATGTCACTCGAGTTAAATCAGGACCTCAGCTTTTTCAAGTGACTAACTCCGAAAACATGCGTGCTAATGCTGACGTTAGCTAAAACTACCGTACACGCAGCTATGCTAAAACAAGAGCTGTTTGTTTGGGTTATTCCTTCATTTTAAACACATGTCAACTTTTCAAATCCAATCTGGCAAAGGCTTAATAAAGTTGTCAATTCGTTTTATTGATTCGGTTTACATAGCCTCTTCAAGCTTGAGTTCTTTTCACCCGTGGAGATTTATAGATGCATAATAATCAGACAACAAGCGCACGGCCATTTTGAAAACTCCCCTCTTTCCTTTAACCACCCAGCATGTAATAGTTTTACTGAAAGCTTGTGTCGATTCGGGTGATTTACTGAGCCGTGCTTCACTCAAATTGCCGTTTGTATCTTCATTGGCGTCAGCGCACATTGTTGATGATGGATTAGTTGATTAGACTGGCAGGGAATTATAATATGGAGATAATAAATGAGAATTTGTTCTACTTCTGTGATCTCGAGGCTGCACAAAATCAACAGAATGAGCGGCTAAATTAACGCTCTATTTAAAACACAATAATAAGAAGCGCATAAGGAAACTAATATGAATGAATTCAAAATAAATTAATTCAAATGAGACTGGTTAGACAACATTTTTCAGTGATTCTTTGTGTCATTCCCCAGTTTGAATCAGTGCCCAATTTGAGTCAAAAGGTTGATGCGCCAGGAGCTTCAGCAACACATACAAAAACAAACAACATAGAATGTTTAATTTATTATTTGCTTCTTGAATGTGTTTGTTTTAAAGGACATATATGATGCATTTTGTGTGTTGTTATTCTGGTTCAAATATTCTCCAAGCACCTCTATAATGAAATCCAATGACCCAGAACCAATAAAGTCTAGTAAAGCACACATGACATGTCATGTGCTTCCCACATCAAAAATTGAGTTAGAGCTCTATTTGTTAACTACAAGGGAAATTACACAAACAACCGAACCTTACCTGATACACTAATGTTGCAAAAATGCTCAAAATTATTCTGGATGATATATGAATTTAAACACAATGCAAAGATCTCAGAGATCTATCTGTGACATCACAGATCAGGGGTATCAGAACAGTGTTTTCTGAGGCTCAAAGGGAAACGAAAGATTTCTCACAGACAAAACCTAAGTTGTGCTTTAGATTAGAATAGGACTAAAAACACAAAAGTTAATTTTGCATATGCATATAAACTTTAGCAAACAGCTCATTGACCATGTTTTTATGTATGGAGAGCATAGACTTCATGTGACTTTATCAAAAATAAACACAATACAAACTTCTTTACAGAAACTATTTTATTCACATCATTAGTGATTTAAGGCTGCAACTGACAGCCTACAACCAAACCTTTTATCTGTTTCTAAATAATGAAAATGTAGTCAAACTAACAACTAGCATCATTGACTTAAATTCAGCAAATGACATCCATTAGGGAATGAGGCTGTTTTGATGAGGTTTATTTTTGTCTTTTATCCAACTCATATGACGTATGTTGAGTTAATTCCACAACAGTTACCTAGCAACCATAATGTGAAAAGGGCAACAATCCACATAAATGACAGAGAAGTTATGATTTGCCAAATGATAACACTTTCATTTTGTCAAATATGTTGAATTTCCCAGGAAACTGTCAGTTATGAGCAAATTGTCTTTGCATGTTGGCGCTGGGAAGGATACATTTTACAACTCAATTACTTCCTTAATTTCAATTTATAATTTGTCATTTCAATATAAATTGCATTGTAACTGTTAAACTATATAATGTATTTATCATAATCTGTCATAAGATTTTAAATTGGAGTACCTAGTTTTACACTAGAAAGTATGAGGAAGGTATTAAATGTGTCTGACTAGATCCTAGCTCTCAAATCTTTCAGCACATGGTAAATATACATATATTTTTGGATCCCTGCAAGTACAGCTTAAGAATGTAATTTTTTGACAGCAAAGTGACACTGGAATGGACCACCAAGCAGAGCTAATCAGACCTCTGCTTCTGGCTATTTATGAGAAATATTATACGTTATTATGATTTGGTTCAGACTGAACTCAAGTCTCCTTTGGTCATAATACTGAGCATTATTTCTGTTTGTTTTATTAATGATTGTTTTGTGTGTTTGGTCTGACTTCCTTTCCCCTTCCCTTTGGGGGCTTTTGCACGCCAGGTCAACATTGTAAATAAGAATTTGTTCTTAATGTTTTGCCTGGAAAATAATTACATAATAATAAAGTGCTGATTTGCATACAAGTTTTAGTAGATCAGACAAACTTTACAACTTTACAAAAAAGGCAGGTTCTCGAGGGTTTAGAGGAAGAAGATTGTCTTTCCTAAATGCCTTATGTCTGTTCTGACGGCCTTTAAAGCTCAGAAACACCATCTGTCAGTTTGGTCTGGATGGATTTACAGAGGCAATCTACATTCTTCAGATGTTGAATTTAAGTTTTCTTATGAGACTATTTAACACTGCACTGTCAATGCTCCAAATGAGCTCTCCAGTCGTTCATAAAGATGCAATTTTCGGGCTTTCAACTGAGAGCAATAACAATGACCGATCTCACCGCAGCAGTAAATAGTCAGCCTCCTTTGTTTCACTGTTTTAATGTAATGTAATGTAATGCTGCTGTTGAGTTCAAATCAGAACCCAAGTTTGTCTTACCCACGATCACATATTTACAGAATTAGACCCCTCCCAGCTTTCTTATGAGCCTTTTTGAGATCTTGAACCATTGGATTATACAAAGCATATTAGCTTGAATCACTATAGTGTAGATCAAACTTACAATAATGGACCAATCATAAGACAGTATTGTGGTTCCAAGCCAAAAACGAAGTGCCCTTGAAGCATGATTTATTAAAAGTTTGCTTTTTCTGTTGTGACACTTGTCCAGTCAGCTTCTAATGTTCACTGTCTGAATTTCATCTTCTACCTTTACTTATTCGCTTTCACACATCAGGAGAAATGTGCTACTCAGATCAGTCTAACTCAGCCCAGTTAAATCTACCATGTGGAACCTTCGTTTTGGTTGACGACCAAGAATCAAACTCACGCCCATCTTCGTGCTACCTCAGGCACATGAGGAGGTCTGCTCCATTTGGGTTCTGGAAAACTCCAGGCTGACTCTAACCAGCCTCTGTGAAAGTGACTGCCGCACTTTGTAAATAAAGCAGATGTACAATGACATTTTATGGGCACGGAGCAGGCTGCAGAACACTACTGCGCTCAATGCACCATGCGCTGGTAATATGCTGAAGACTCTGCTTATGCTAATCTCCTATGAAACTCATTAACACTTCATACTAGTCCCATCTGGACCAATTTGTTCCAAAATGTTGCAGGTCATAAACATGAATATTGCAGAGAATATATTCATTTGTGTTTGTAACATGTAAACACATCATCTGTATCAGCACATCTGGGGAGCCTCAGCCTCTGGAGCTTTTACAAATAATATGCACATCGATTATGTTTATCAGTTATGTTTATGTGGTGAGGCCATATTCTAGGTTATTTGTGGGAAAATGAGAGAACATATTTCATCAGCTCATGCAGCAGATGCAGTGTTTCTAAAACAGGTGGGCAGATTATCAAACTATTGATAATTTTTGGGAATGTTGTTTTTGATCATATTGAGTATATAATTTGTAACTAAAATGCAGCCAGTTAACAAACATATGCTGTAAACTTCTAAATAAAGCTTTCTGGATATTTTGGGTACAACAAGCTGAAATAGTAAACTTTAAAAACATATTTTAGACATTACATGTTGACGTAACTAGCTTTTGTTATTAACGCCTTGGTAATTCCCTCTGCTTTCCAGTAGATGGAGCATTAAATTACCACATGTGACTAAGCATGACATGCTAAAGCACATTTTGTTTCTATGTATTTAGAAATAAACTATAAATATCTTAAAACCAGCTTAACCCCATTGAGATGGGAATAACTGGACAGAAGATGAAATCCAACCTACAAGGGGAACACATTTATGGGAAGAAATCAAATTCTGCAAAAGTATTTTGTCAGGTGTGTTCAGATGAGTCAAAAATCTGGAATATATTTTGGTCCAAAACTGATTCCATAATTTCTGTTTCAATTATTGCTTATATTGTTCTATGTTTCATTTCAGACAAGGAAAAAACATTTTCAATAAAAAAAAAATAAATGTGGTATTTGAAAACATACCAAGGTAGAGTGGATCAGAACTGATAAGCCTCTTATAGTGACAAGCCCGCCTCTTTAAGATGACAGAATTTTCTTGAACATTTTCTTCATGTAAAATTAACTCTCACAGCAACATATTTTAATTTTTTTTTCAGTTGGAAAGTAGCTTCATGACAATTTTGAACACACGATTACTTGGACTCTGATTTATTGATTAATCCCAACTAAATACATACAAGTGGGCGGGACCAGGAGAAAAACTAGACTTTTCTGAGCCTTCGATCCAAATGCAGGACAATATAAATTTACTCAAATATGCAAAACACAACTTTGAGAGAAGAACACTGTTTCAACATGATTACAAACTCACATATTAGGTCTCCTTTAACAGCACAAATCATACAAAACACGTGCCCTTTAACCCTTCCATACTGCACCTTTAACATCACATTTTTCCAATACGACATGACATTCATACCTTCCAATCAGAGCTCATCTCAGACACTGCTTCCAAAACCACTACAAGTTCCATTTTCTATTTACATTACACCGCAGTGGATTCCTCCTCCACAAGTCCGCTTCATAAACACACTCGGGCCCTGATTGAGTCCACTCCGGGGCAGCGCGAAGTCTTTTAATCAACAGGAGACGTTCGTTTGTGTGTAGTGTCAAACTAAAAGCTTGCCCGACTTCGCTGCCGGCTACGGATTTAATTATGCATAAGCTGTTACACTTCCTGTTCTGTTTTCTGAGCCCCGAATGCATCACTTTATGGAGCGGTGGAGCGACTGGTTCTAAACAGCTCGCAGTCTGACTCTTGGGTAGAGGTTGACATGTGGGACTGATGTTGAAACCACTTTGCAATCAGAAAATCCATACATTTTTTTTGCACTGAAGAAATTGGCTTCGTTATAGAAAGTTGTAGTCGGTGTATGGAAGAAAATGAACAGTATTTAGTTACTGAATAACTGCATTAAAATATATTTTGTCCAATCAGATTAATCTATTCTGGGTGCAGTGCCATGAAACGACAAAGATGGCACCCTTTACCTTTAATGTAATTGTACATTGTCCTAAAAAACATGATCTTTTATCTAATTAAAGGTCCCATACTACGCAAAATTGGCAGGTTTGAGTTTTTGGAAGTCTTGAAATGTTGTTTCCGGATCAAAACAACTCAAGTTGTGTTTTGTTTGATTCACAAATGTTTGAGTAATCTTGCCTTTCAAACTTCTACATGTTCAAAGCTCAAAATACTCTGCGCCACCTTGTGATGTCATAAGTGTAGGCTCAACTGTATTAGCCACTTTTGAACTAGCCTACTACAAATCACAAAACTCGTAAGAAACTCGTATAAAAATGAGAAGTGAGTTTAAAACACAGTTGAGCATTTCCTGTGTACTACACTTTATGACATCATGAGGTGGAACAGCATGTTTCAGTTAAAGTGAAGAAAGCAGCCTGATGATGAACAGGATTACTGTGTTAAACGAGTGTGAATGAAAGAAAAGGCAACTTTAGGTACGTTTTTAAGGAGAAAACTATATCATAACATGGATAAAACATTAACATATTATAGGCTCTTTAAAACTAGGTAATGGAAAACCTAGGTAAGGATTCATTCTAGTTTAGCTATTTATGACATTTAGCTAATCTGAAGCTTAGAATGTAATATTTATCTATAATATGCAATAAAGTGTTGAATGTGCACATTTATGTTTCTGTTAGTGTAAAAGTTGCTCACAGAAAGTGTCTTTTTACTGATCAAGTCCATTTCAGATTTTCTTTTTCAGTAAGATGTGTGTCACTACTTTCATCTGAGTCTTGCACTAATGCTGTATGTACTGTATATCCAGTTAGCCAGAACCCACGCTCTGCAATACTTTGTGATGTGCAATATATTAGAAATATATCAAGTATTGTGCTTAGGTTCCATGAACGTCTACAATGTGATGATGTAATAGTCTCTATGGTATTAATATTGTACTTTACCATGATAACATATTTTCAACCGGTGACTCTTTAACTTGTATTACAACAACATTTTGCAATAAAAATAGCCTATTTACTTTAGCTGAACATCTGGAATGGGTAATGAATAGCTCTTATAGATGAGATTTTAACTACGATTTAACAAATTAGTAGGCTATGTTTTATATTCAGTCAGTCCTTACAGTACAGTAGGCTACAATACAGTTAATGCAAGTATTCTACAACTAAATACACTTTTCAACTATTCCTCCCCACTCTGCATATAAGAATGTATTGAGTAGTTTTGGTTCACTTATAGTAAAAATACATTTCACCGAGCTGCACGTTCACGCTGCTTCAGAAGCTGGCTTATTGAGTAAAAATGGACATTTTAAAAGACAGCTATTAATATCCCTCCACTCTGCCCGTAGCTCCGTGAACATATGAGATCTGGGCTTTGGAGACTGGAACGCCGTCTTTTCTGTCGTAAATTAGCTTGTAAAATCACTACTTTATATTATTTTGAAGTCAGCAAACCTTAACAGCTCGATTATACAACGCATCAATCACTTCACTAAGTTAAAACTCCCGTAAAACATATATTTTCTCATTAATTTAGTAGAAAAAGCATTAATTTCCACAAAGAAACTGGCACAGACGTTACGCGCGTAAATCTTGATCATCAACGATAAAAAGCGAAGTTGCGAAGAGAAAACTGTGCGTAAAAGCTGTGCGTAAATCGCTCGTAAACATCCAAAAAAACGTACCTCGCTCATGGTGCACGGTTGGGTCGGCTTCACAGCTTCCACTACGCGGAGAAGTTCTGGTGAAACAGCAGCGGCAGCGGCGGTGAGAGAAGCGGGAGTATGAGTAGTAACGCTCGTGTAGGAGATTCTCCGCAGACACACGCGCTTTTTAAAGTGCAGCGGAACAACTCCTCCGTCTCATCACGTCACCAGAACACCAATAGGAGCGCCGCGGGCTAACGTGTGCCCCGAAGTCTACACACCCAAGTGTACATCCAGTAACTCTGCACGAAGAAGTGTGTGGTGAGGCGCTGGTGTTTTGGGTGAATTTGTTTAAAGGAGACATATGCATTTTTATGAGCACTCATATGACAATTGTTGTTTGTTACAGTTATATGTAATTTTTACAATGTTGCATTTGGTTCAACTGTATTATTTCTGTAGCAATAGAAATGATACAATAGACGTACAGGCTAAACATTAGGCTATGTAAAATCCAGTTGTTGCCCACTTTGAAGTTTACTGTGATTAGATTTCGTGACATCTTTGACCTAGCAACTGAAATTCAGTTCAGGACACATACAAGTTTTTGAAAATGTCCATATTTGCCCAAAGCTGCGTAGATTAACCTGAATTCCCGTGAGAATGCTGAACCTGCAAGTCATGTTAAAGGTAAACTCACCCCCTAAACTCCACCAACAAACACATTTCATCCTTCGTTTTCCTTTGGAAACAGCTGCAGTACATCCAGAACGCTGCTGCTCGAGTCCTGACCAGAACCAGGAACTACAATCACAGTAGTCCTGTGCTTGGGTCTTTGCACTGGCTTCTGTGGCTCAGAGAATAGACTTTAAAACAGCTCTGCTTGTGTTTAAGTCTCTCCATGGACTAGCACCAAAGTACATCTCTGACATGTTAGTGCGTTATGAACCATCTCGGACTCTGAGGACCTCAGGGACCGGCCTCCTGCTGGTGCCCAGAGTCAGGACTAAACATGGAGAATCAGCGTTTCAGTTTTATGCAGCTAAGATCTGGAACAGTCTTCCAGATGATGTAAGACAGGCCTCCACTGTGACAATGTTTAAATCTCGGCTCAAAACATTTCTTTTTATCTGTGCATATGACTGAAATGCTTTGTCTGCACTCTTTTCTTTTTTTAAAGTAAATTTTATGCTGATTATTTATATATTTTTAATCATGTATTGTAATTATTGATGTATATTTTCCTGCCTTGTAAAGCACTTTGAATTGTTTTGTGTATGAATTGTGCTATACAAATACATTTGCCTTGCCTTGCCTTGGACAGAGGAAAACGAAGGCGGAGAAGACTTAAAGCAACCACAGTGCAAAGGCTGGAATGTGGCAGGAAATAGAAGATGAGCGTAATCTCTGCTTTCTTGTTGCTATCTAAGCTTGTGTGGACCAAGGAATGAATAGCAACTTTCTTTGTCAGAATTTGCGCAACTTATGTTTCGTCATTTTTATCAAGCCTTACTTTCATCACGCACATGTTCACTCGACATTTGTTAAACGACTAGTGGTTGCTTGGATCATGTTTCTGTTAATGTTCTTTTGCATTGGTGCGCCCCAAAGAGACTTGAACAGACGCTGCCTCCGCTTGACCCTCGACAGCAACTGGGGGCTGTGTTGGTGTAAAAGAAACCCTTTCTGACCTCTGTGGTCTTCGGGAAAATAAACTTTGTACAGATTCTTTCCGCCGACTCACGGTAGAACGCAGTCTCTGTGGCTTTTCAACTCGATCTTACAAGAAAACGTACATATACCACAACATAGCAAGACATATCAATAGCGTATGATTAGCATGATTTCTTGCCTTTTTGCATAAATATGACTCCCGTCTTAACCTAACTTAACCTACCCTAAGTTACAGCCCTAAACTTACCCATTTTAATAACTTGAAGCTTAAACGTACCTGTTAAAACTACTGAAAATATCCATGCGTGGCTTCAATCAAAATTCGTAAACCCTACCCCAATGTTTTTACGCTTCTTTATAATACGCAGTATAGATGTGAAACCATATGCTACTTAGGTGTTGTGCTCAATGTCCACTTTATTGTGACACTGTGTTGGGCTTTCAGTGCATTGTACAAGCATTCTCGTGGTAATCCATGACTTTGGACAAATACGGACAGTGTACACAGGCATAAGAGTACAAATCTTATCTGTGTGCAGATTTTTCAAATGTCAAAATAGTCTGTAATTTCATTAAAAAATGTCTGTCAGCATAGCCATGTTTATTTTAGTTTATTTTAGTTGTGATGGTCATCAACTGGACCATCGCATTAGTGGTTGCTGTACTACCATTGTGATGGTCCAGCTCACGATGGTTGATGAGGGTTTTCCAGATGGATTCTAAAGATTTTGTGAAAGTCATCAATATTGCAATGCTTCATGAAATTCCAGAGGCAATTTCTAAGTGTAGGTCTAACCCCAGACTGCATCCAATCAAGCTTTCCGTTTCTTTAAAAGTACTAGAGGCTCTCACGCAACAGCCCTTCACTAATTCCACGAGAACATAGATCCTCTGCGATTACTCAAAAATCAGGATTACAAAAACATGAAGGATTCAAAATTACCATCTTGCCACTTCCAACAACTCATAGAATCGTGACTGCACAATCAGATAAAGATTTTAATAATTTGAGATTATGGTTAAATCATTCCCCAAAACAAAAAGCCAAATCAATGTCAAAATGCATTAGTCTTTGCTCACTTTTAGTCTGGTTTATTTACAGAAATCCACCTCTGCAAAATGCCCTGGCTTTGAGGCAAATACCATGTATTATGAAACAAAGAAAGCATGAAAAAGAAACAAATAGCCTGGCCAGTTCAGTTTGATAATATAGTAGATGCACAAGCAGAAATTGCCTTGTTAAATGCATGTGTGTCTGGTGTGGTGTGTGCTGAGGAGGAGGATGGTGCGCACAGCTGATGGAGACTCTCCCAAATGCGCGCTCTGGGAGACATTTCATGCTCCGCTCATCACAGCATCAATACAGAATGTTATTTCACATCATGTACTATTGTCAGTGCGACCCCCCTCCACTGCAGAGGAGGAACAAGAGCAGTACAGTCACATCAAGCAGCAACCTTCATTGTGAAAAATACAACCGTCATTTCAGGTTGTTTTCCAGGTTTCTCATGGTGAAAGAAGACAAATAGAGTATTTGTTAACCCTCTACTGCATGACTTTTTATTTTAGGAGGAAAAAATATTTCAAGATACTTTTTGAGAGCTTGTGGGTCCCTGACATTATATCAATATAACATTTGACCCCCACGCCCCCCACAAAAATCTGGGTTTGTTGCCTCAGGGCAACAGTGTGCGATGAGGGTACTAAAACACCAAGGTTTTCAATACTGAATGGAATAGGAAAAAATAATCTAAAATGTATCAGAAAAAGTTTTATTCAACATAATACCCAATTTACCTAAAAAAGAGCTAATTTAGGAGAAACGATGTTCCCACTTGCACCTATATCTACCAGCTCAGGGAGTTGCACTATTCGCCCTGTGTAGATCTCAAAGTTATGTGGAATACCTTCAGAACTGGCTAAAATGAGTATTTTGTATCCCCATTTTTTAGGTTTGGCTGGTAGATATTGCTTGTTGTTATTTTTACTTGAAGGGAACTATCTGTTCATCCACAGCCAGCTTCTCACTCATTGGGATGGATTACAACTTTGAAATAAGATGGTCTACCAGTGGTCGGATTTTGTAAAAGTGGATCTGGACTTCCTGCTGGTATTGCCTCATTGTCATTGAAGTGGAGAGCTTTCTTGATGGCCTCCCATCTGTTCAGACTCATGGTATCAGCTACTTGATGCACCCAAGAGGCCTTGGACCAAACATCCGAGTGGCTGGTAACCCAAACAGTGACATGTAGACCAGGGGTTCTTAACCTTTGGACCCCGAGGCCCAAATATTCATGTAAAAGTAACCTGGGGCCCAATCTCCTATTAAATGTATTGTACTTTAGTGCTTTTGTGGCCCTCAAAGAGGTGCTTGCAGCCCAACTTTGGGCCCGGCCCTATGGTAAAGAATCACTGATGTAGACTACAGTCCTATGAACTGTTCAAGTTCTTTAGTGCTGAGGTTTAAAGGCCTGCTTGGATTGCACTGTATAGCATACAGGTTTGACTGCTCTGTGATCACTGACAGGATATTGTCTGAAAAAACATCTTGAAGTAATCTTCTGATCTCGGAAGGCTTCCTTGCCATTCAGGATAGTCGGGGAAGTTGGCATTATGGGGTGTTCTCTAGCCATTGTCTTCCTCTGGTTCAAACACCTCATCCTCATTTTCATCCCAACACACACACACCAACACACATCTTACAGAACCCTGACTGACCCCTGACCTACACTGAGTGTCAAACCTGATTCAGGGAGCCACTCTTCTAAACTATCACTCTCGTCCTCAAGCTCACTGTCTTCACTGTCGGATGGAACTTCCCTTCCATGTTCATTCTTGGACTCATAAAATGTTTTTATGTCCATTTCCTACAAGCAATAATACTCATTATTCACTCCAACACATCTCTTCTTTAGCACTATTTTTCCCAACAAAGTGCTACATCTGCAATGATGTTGCCCAAGGGCAACACACCTAAAACAAGTATTAGTATAAACATACAAGTAAAATTATATGTAAACAATCAAATGTGCATCTGACATATTTCTGGACATTATAATATTTTTTTATCAAATTATTCCAATTTAGCCCAGAGAAAAGTGTTATTTATCTTACCGTTACCTAGCACTGTGTCACATGTGACTTTGCTTCCAGAAATGACTGCTTCAGACTCAGTCAATGTACACACCCACTTCAGCCTCTGATTTATTGGACAGAAATGTCTGCTAACATTATAAAAAACAAAATTAAAAAAAAACTTAAAGGGCCAGTGTCTAAGCCAAAAAGTGGTTTGTTGCCTAAAAGCACACTATGCGGTAGAGGGTTAAATTTTGTATTGATTTTATATTTCTAAGCTTACAATCAAATGATATCGAAATAATCAAAATATAATTTACAGTCTTTCTTTGGTGGTGGTGTGCAAGTTGGCCACTGGCCAGGGTGTTCCCGCCTAAGGCCCAAAGTCACTGGGATAGGCGCCAGTCACCTGCGACCCCTAACGGAATGAAGCGGTAGAAAATGAATGAATGATAATTACAGATTAATTGATCACTAAAATAGGTGTTAGTTGCAGTCCTAAACTTAGTACTAAATAAATAAATAAATAAAGGTTGAAGCACCCTTGCTATTAAAATTGTAGTAGTAAAGATATGTTATTTTCTGGTTTGTTTTAAAGCTTGATCATGTCACTTAAATCTGCAATATTCATTAGATTGAAATAAATCATTGAATAAATCGTTGTCATAATTTTTACATAATGTAAAAATGAAATACGACTGATGTGGCTGGGATACGACTGATGTGGCTGAGATGCGGCTGATGTGGCTGAGATGCAACTGATGTGGCTGAGATGTGGCTGATGTGGCTGAGATGTGGCTGATGTGGCTGAGATGCGGCTGATGTGGCTGAGATGCGGCTGATGTGGCTGAGATGCGGCTGATGTGACTGAGATGTGACTGAGATGTGGCTGAGATGCAGCTGATGTAGCTGAGATGCGGCTGATGCGGTTGAGATGCGGCTGAGATGCGGCTGATGTAGCTGAGATGCGGCTGGTGTGGCTGAGATGCGGCTGGTGTGGCTGAGATGTGACTGAGATGTGGCTGAGATGCAGCTGGTGTGGCTGAGATGCGGCTGAGAGTGACTTGTTTGGCCGAGATGTGGCTAAATGTGGCTGAGATGCAGCTGAGATGTGACTGAGATGCGACTGATGTGGCTGGTGTAGCTGAGATGCGGCTGGTGTGGCTGAGATGCGGCTGATGAAGCTGAGATGCAGCTGGTGTGGCTGAGATGCGGCTGATGAAGCTGAGATGCGGCTGGTGTGGCTGAGATGTGGCTGAGATGCGGCTGATGTGACTGAGATGTGGCTGAGATGCGACTTTTGGCCGAGATGTGGCTGGTGTGGCTAAATGTGGCTGAGATGTGGCTGAGATGCAGCTGGTGTGGCTGAGATGTGGCTGAGATGCAGCTGATGTAGCTAAGATGCGGCTGGTGTGGCTGAGATGCGGCTGATGAAGCTGAGATGTGGCTGAGATCCGACTTGTTTGGCCGAGATGTGGCTGGTGTGGCTGAATGTGGCTGAGATGTGGCTGGTGTGGCTGAGATGCGGCTGATGTGGCTGAGATACGGCTGATGTGACTGAGATGCGGCTGATGCAGGTGAAATGCGGCTGATGCGGTTGAGATGAGACTGATGAAGCTGAGATGCGGCTGGTGTGGCTGACATGCAGCTGGTGTGGCTGAGATGAGGCTGATGTGACTGAGATGTGGCTGAGATGCGACTTGATTGGCCGAGATGTGGCTGGTGTGGCTAAATGTGGCTGAGATGTGACTGAGATGCAGTTGGTGTGGCTGAGACGCGACTGATGCGGTTGAAATGTGGCTGAGATGTGGCTGAGATGCGGCTGATGCGGCTGATGTGACTGAGATGTGGCTGGTGTGGCTGAGATGCGGCTGATGTAGCTGAGATCGGCTGATGTGACTGAGATGTGGGTGAGATGCGACTTGTTTGGCCGAGATGTGGCTGGTGTGGCTAAATGTGGCTGAGATGTGACTGAGATGCAGCTGAGATGTGACTGAGATGCAGTTGGTGTGGCTGAGATGCGGCTGATGTGACTGAGAGGCATCTGGTGTGGCTAAGTCGATGTGGCCTGAGATGCGGATGATATGCGGCTGATGTGGATGATATGCGGCCTGCCACATGTGGGCTGCATTCAAGCCACATGTGCTATGAGATGCGGCTGCCGGATTTGGCCCCTGTAGGACTGTAATTCACAACCAGATGTGGGCCGCATGAAAGCTGAAAATGTAAGCCGTTTCCCCTTCCACCAAAAACATGTTCAGTAGCTTCTCTGAAGGACTACGTATGGAAATTAGCTGTAAAACTGTCTCTGCCATTGTACTTAATGTAATTGTACAGCGTCCTCAAAAACCTTAATCTAATCAGTCATTGGAGAAGTTGCACAGTGCACTTTAGATATTGCCCTATACATTAACATGCACAATCCACTTTTCTGAGTTCTCATCATGTTCAAGGTTCTAACTTACAAATAACTTGGTAAGACATGACTTGGACAAGACAGACAAATGGACCAACAGGACTATGAGAAACAGGTTTAAATACACTTGAAGACAAAACAGGTAGAGCACATGCAGGGCAGACAATTTAATTGAGAAATAAGTCACAAAACAAAATCCATGGCAAAAATGATACTGATCTACATGTTATAATGTCCTTGTACAACAAAATATTCCCAATTATTAAGCAGCCCTCATTAAAACTCCAGATGTTGTGATGTTTTGTGCCTAATCCACAATCCATACACTCCAGTTGCATCAGTGCTTACATCAATTCCTCAATAATTGCCCTTGTTTAGAATTCACGTGTTCATCTGTTTGGCCGCCTCGGTTGAAAGCCTCTGCGAGAGTCCAAAAATACGGCGGATATAGCCGTTTGGCCTGCTCCTGCCGGTGAGGCGTTCAGGTCCCTCTGGAATTCTGATGGATGTGAACACTGGACAGCCATTACAAATGAGCTCTACGGCCTCTGCTCCGACCCAGGCCCACTGCAGTCTCCTGATGCCTGTCACCGAGACTCAAACGGAGAAGAGAGGGAGGAGAGAGAGAGAGAGAGAGAGGAAAAGAGAAGAGGAAAGAATGAGACAGAGAAGAAAGGGAGACAGATGAGGAGAGGAAGACAGAGGAGGAGAGAACAGAGAGAGGATGAAGAGGAGACAAGAGAGAGTGATAGGGGAGAGAGAGATAGAGGAGGAAAGAATGAGACACAGGAAAGAGAAACTGAAGATGGGAGGGAGACAGAGGAGAGAGGGAAATGGAGAAGGAGAGAACAGAGAGAGAATGAAGAGGAGGGAGGAGAGGGAGATGGAGGAGAGAGAGAGACATAGAAGAAAGAATGAGAGAGGGAAGAAAGAATTGACGACGAGAGAAGAGAGTTAGATAGAGGAGAGAATAATGAAGAGGAGAGAAGAGAGAGATGGGAGAGAGGAAGAGTGAAGAGAAGAAGAGAGAGAAACAGAGAAGAGGAGAGAGGGAGACAGAGGAGGAGAGAAAAGATTAGAGAGGGAGACAGGAGGAGAAGAGAGGGGAGAAAGGGGAAGGACAGAGAGGAGAGGAGAAGGAAAGAGGTCAGAGGAGAAGGAGAGAGTAGGGGAGAGAGAGAGGAGAAGATGAGAGAGGAAGAGGAGACACAGGAGTAGAGAAGAGACAAAGGAGAGGGGAGAGACAAGAGGAGGAGAGAGGGAGAAAGGGGAAAGAGAGAGAGAATACAGGAAGAGAAGCAGATAGAGGAGAAGAGAATAAAGGGGATTGTAGAGGAGGAGGAAGTGAAGATAGAAGAGGGGAGGGGAGAGGGAAACAGAGAAAAGGGAGACTGAAGAAAAGGAAAGAGAGGGAGACAGAGGAGGAGAGAAAGAGAGAGAGGAATAGAGAAGGAGAGATAGGAGAGGGAGACTGAAGAGGAGGAAAGAGAGGAAGAGTCAGAGGAGGAGAGAAGAGAGGGAGGCAAAAGAGGTGAGGAGATTGAAGGAAGAAAGGAGGAGAGACAGAAGAAGAGGAATGACAGAAAAGAGGGAGACAAAGAGAGGAAGAGAAGAAACTGAGAAGAGAGAGACAGAGGAAAAGACAGGTGGACTGATGAGGAGATGAGAAAAGGAGAGAAAAGAGAGAAAGATGGAAAAGTAGAGAAGAAAGAGAGACCAAAAGACTAGAAGAGAGATGGAGAGAGTAAGATTTGAGGAAAGGGAAAATAAAGGCGAAAGCAGAGAAAGAGCGAGACCAAGGAGAAGACAGAGAGATAAATTAGAAAAGGAGAGAAAGAGAGAGAGAGTGATGGGCTGAGAGATTGTCGATTGTGATGTGAGTGAGGAGAAGTGCGTTGCCAAAAGCAGCAGATGGTCGTGAAGCTTCAGAAGGAGCTCTGGAAGTTCGGGAGGCAATCTGTGAAGTCTGTCTTGAGAACGCGAAAGAGAAGGGAGCGAATGAAAAAGTCAAAATGGAGAGAAAAAGAGAAAGGACGATAGATTTGGAAGCTACACTGCCTGATTCTAGGACTAAGAATAGCAAATCCACAAAACAGGAAATGTTGAACTGTTAACAATATGACTGAATATTATGTCCAAAAATATTAAATCCGCATTATACTCAAATAATGTGTATTACCCTAGTACTTACAGGGCAGTATACATGCTGAAAGTGACGCAGTCGGTCTAGTTGGCTGGGGAAACTTCTCTGATAAAAACAATAAACTAGGACGAGAGCTAGTTGTTTTGGAGCAGGTGTAAGTTGTAAAGACTAATTTCCATCAAAAATGTTTCCGCGCAGTGATAAACTCTTGTAGTTGGCGAACAACAGCGCTGGCTAGTGTTGCTGCTAGAGCTTGTGTCAATCAGCTGCAGCTCTTTCTGCTATCAAGTTGCGCGCACATACCTGTGTTGATAAACAATTATGCTGCATTTGGTGATGTTGACAATGTAAAAATGGAGATTTTGATGACATATTTGTTCTCTATGTGAAGCTTTCTACACACAGTAACAGAGGCATTGTAATAAGCACCTGAAAATCATTGGTTTACTATGAATTCAAATGAAAGTTGCCATTATAGTAAATATTTTTGAATTGTTTTGAGGCGTATCTCCAGAATAAAATCCTAATCAATGCTAAATATACTTGTAGCATAGCTAATAAGACTTCAATTCTAGAAATATTTTTTTTTCAATATGGAGCTTTGTCAGCCTGGTGAAGCTTTGTAGAGGTGCATTAGACACCGCCACCTCTGTCCCCGTGTGAGTTGCATTAGTGCAGCGGTTGGACCAATAAAATGTCCGCTTCAGTGCATTTTTCGACACTTCAAACTGTTCATGCTGCAGTGACACAGCACTTCCAGATTCAACAAACAGATTTTTCTATATGTTCACTACATTTATTTATTTTTTGTCAATGCCCAAACGCTTAAACAATGTTTAGCCTAGCTTAATGCTCTATACTTCCCTCTGCTCAGGCCACTATTGTGCTGATTTGCCAGAACTGATCAAACCTTCACGTTTCTGACGTCATGACCGTGGGAGGCTCCAGCCCCTATTCAGGAAAAAGCGCAGAAGAAAAAAAATCTTTTTTGGCATCAGTGTGCCACTGAGGACACAAGCCTCTGAAAACAACGGGCCGCCATCTTGGACTCATCTTCCAGTTGTAATTACACTTCCATGAGTCAGATCTATCTGGAAAATAAATTCAAGATGGTGGCTTGTGTTTTCAATGGCTTGTGCACATTTTTCTTCTGCATTACTGTTTGAATACAGGCTATATAATACAGGCCTCCCACTATTGTAGCATCAGAAAGGTGCTCTGTCAGCCAGGCATAAGCAGTTTGAAGACCAAAAAAATGCACTGACGCTCTATGGGGAAATTTGTCTTGGGCCCAACTACTGCACTTCAGCAGAACGACCACTTATCAAACTCTCACAGGAACCAAAGTGTATAATTCAGGTCTTATTATAGATCCTTGTTTTGCTCCTTTAAATCTAGAAAACCTGAATATTATTGTTTTTAGCTTAGCTTCTGTTAGCATACCATACTTGCAATGACATTTGAAAGTTGTGAAAAGCGCTTCAGCACACAATATGGTGAAGTATTAGGAAACTCTGAATGCAAAAGGTGAGTGACAAAAAACAGATTTAGCTGTCTTCCCTTTCAAAGCAGTAGCCTCTGACACTAAAGCTAAACTAGCCTTAACCATCGCTTGTGCTTGATCAAAACAATTATCTTTCCTGACAACACGCTAATGAAAACATGATTACAATTAGTCCGTTCCAATTCAGTAAACACAGCATCTGAATCTAGCAAAGCGCACCTTGAATGAGTGTCGAGGTGTTCGGCTCCAGCTATTAAAATGCAAATGCTCCGAGTGGAAGTGATGGAGACGTAATTGGTTTTGTTCACCGCGAGGAAGACGTGAAATATTTATGAGAAGGTTAAAACACTGAGGAGAAAACAGATCAACATTTTGAGAAACAGCTGGCGATTCCGTAGAGGCAGCGAACGCACCTCCCGGCTGTGTGGATGGAAAGGGAAAGTGTGTAGAAGTACGAGCAGAAAGAGGTTGGTGCTGTTTAACAAAATACGGGACAATAGAGCTCCTGCAGTTGTCACTACGCTATCCCAGCATGCACCGCTGTGGTATTATCAAACTTTAGTGGATTTTGGTGAAGAAAAAGAAACCGTGCATTTCACTGGGTGACAAACTTCCGTGTGGACAAAAAGTGTATTTCTAGCTGGTTGACTGAGAGTTATTTGGCAACAAATTTTGGGACATGATTTAAAGGTGCAGGTCTAAGTGGCAAAGGTTTTGAACAAGGGCGCATCTTTGGTTTTTGTGGCACTGCACCCATCCATCTTCAGCTGAAGACGTACTTTGGGCTTAAAGATTCTTTAGGCATCGTTATTTTCTGTTAAATGTTTCTGATTGGGAAGAAAAGGCTTTGTATGAAAAAATAGATGCTGACTTTTATTGTTATTTTGACTGACTGATCAGTTTTCAAACTCCAAAAGTACACAAGGAAAGATTAGTTAGAGTTGAGGAAAAGCTTTGTTTTAGTGTGAGAGAAAATAAACAATCTTACAATCAATATAAACTAAATGCTCAATAGCAATTATTACTCTAATAAAGCATAAACCTACCGAGACAAACAACAACCGCTAAGCTACTAAAGCTGTGTCTAAATGTGCAATGTACTTTGACAGACCTGACTGTCTTACCTTCTAATGAAAATAATCGCCAGATGAACGTCTTATTGATCTCCAGCACAGTTCTTCTTTATCAAAAACATGTCCGAGTGCTATAGGCTCTGTCAGTCGCCTCAGGCCGGTTGTTTTAATCGTACATAGGCTAATTCTTCTGATAGATGGCAGTATTTACCACTGATTATTTATTTTATTTTTTTGTTAAACAGTCTTTACAACATGCATCATTGTATAAAACTGAGAGCTTTAGCGAAACAAATAGAAATAATGACAATAATCCAGTGAAGGAGGACTAGTGCAGGAGAATGCGACCAGCACCACTCACATTTATGAGCCTGTCTGCGCTTATACAGGCAACCTCGGTAAGTTTACAAAACAGAATGGCGCACATCCAGGCCTGTGCCAATGGACGGTAATTTGATATATCGTAATATTGAGCATTTTAACTTACGCAGTGCACCTTTAACAATTGACTCAAAACAATTCAAAGTTCCAATTGTGTAATGGCAGTTACATGTTTTACAAATTTACAAGTGAACAATTTTTCTGAGGGCTAAGGTCTGAGGGCCAGACTACAAAACTGAACTATAAATGGTGCTTTTCTTCCAGTGATTTCTTTTCATTAGGGTATAATAAAATACAACAACAAAAGCTTAATTAAAAATAACCAGATAAACAACAGGAACATTAATGCTTCTCACACATTTTCATTGACAGATTTTAAGGACCACACTGTTCAACTCATGTCTGTTCTAAATAAAATGTTTTTGAGTTTGTTTGTTGATGAAATTATTTGTGGGGCAACAGTTGAAACGGCTAAATCTCCAACTGGCAAAACAATTGCAATTGCAAAAGAAGAAAATTTTGTTGCCACTTGCTTTTAAATAGCCTAACAGAGTCTGGCAACTAATACATATTTTTCTAGGCTACTAAACAAAAAAAATTCACAGACTAGGAAAAGTGTGTTTTATTTGTTAAGGTAGGCCAAACATGCGTCCTAATGGGTTGTATTTGGGCTCCAGGCCATCATTTGAATCGCCCTGGTGTAGTAAGAGGAGTCACAAATGCTTGTCAACAAAGTCTTTGATGTTTTACTATATTTACATGGCTGTCTGTCATGTAAATATACTAAAGTCAGTGAGAGTTTCATTGTGTCAGTTTGCAAACAGAAGTTAGCAATATGCTAACAGGTAGCTCAGCCCAGGGGTGTGCTTAAAGGAGACATATTGTGTTTTTTCTGTATATTTAGGAAGAAACTGTGGCATAAGTAGATCAATAATTCACATTTTGTTCATTGCAAAACAGAAAAATGTAAAACGGTTTAGAAATGGAAAAAGGTCAATTTGACCTGTTCAAAAATGCAGAACCGGTAAGCCCTACATCCTCTGTAAAAATTTAACTTTAATGAGCCACAAGTTTAAAAATTACTCTTTTTTGTTGTTGTTGGAAAGTGTCACATGACAAATTTTAACCCTATAAGTTTTACTCGCCATCTTTGATTAGTCAAAGTTGAATTTGGATTGAGTCAAACATGAAAAACTAATGATGAGAAAACACGCTTGTAACAAGCTCAAAAACTCAGAAAAGTAGGTGTTACATATTAGGTCCCCTTTAATTATGGTATGCAGATTCTCCATGATTTTGGTCACTTCAATAGCAAAAGAGGAGCACAAGTGAGACCTTCTATTATCGCAGGATACTTGCTCCAATAGCGACACTGCATCACCACACTGCAAACTTTGTAATACCTTGACTTGACAATAGCTGTGCTGGGGTAAAACTGATGTTGAGCTTTTTTTGTTTTTGACTTCAGTGCTTTTAATTACTAATATTAGTTTCAACCTTTTCTAACACTATATTCACTATACTTTAGTGTGTATACAACATAATTTTACTTTAATGATAAAATGCACATGCACATGTCTACCATAACTAATGTAAATGATAACAAACTAGGTCTTTCTAAAGAGTCGTCATATTCAAAGGCAAAACAAACTTATTATAGTATTTTACATTCCAGTCACTCATGTTTTTGTATTTTTAACTTCAAAGTGTGAGCCCATCTCCCTGAGCACAAGACTATTATTTTGGGGCTTGTTGTTCCTCCAAAGCCCGAATCATGATGGTGCTTCTGTCTGACACTCATCTGATATTTATCACAGAGCAAACTTTGATGTGCCTGTGTCGGAGGAAAGCCCAGAGCTGCAGCTGGATCCACAACAAGTACAACCTCAGTCACCCTCAGAGGCCAGGGAATGCTCTCAGACAAGACAGAAAAGTACAAGTCATAACACAAATATTACGACTGGTGTAAAGTTTTAACCTATCCTTTGAACAGATGGAAAACTAAATGGTGACTGTAGATTTAACATTGATACTTCTTTTTCTTATTTTTATGTAATATATTATCATTAGAAAACAATAATAATCTATTATCCAACACAGCTGATTCTGAACTGACTCTTCAGAATTCTGATATATTTTTCCTTTGTTAAAGATAACTTTTACCAAAGCTCTGACTGCGTTCTGTTGTCTTGTGTTCTTATTTTATTGTATTTTGTCAGTTTGTTGTTGGAAACATGTTAAAAACAAAGTTACAGACATGCTTAGTTCCTTACCATATCTGTGTCATTGTTGCCATAGATACCAGTCTAAATATACAGGACGCTCTCGGTGAACATGTAAACAGTAAATGAATGAATGAATGAATGAATGAATGAATGAAACCTTTATTGCCCCAATGGGGAATTTGTTTTGCACACACAGAGCACAAGGGGGATAAAGAAACGTAAAAACACAACACATAAAACACAATTATATTAAAATATTAGGCATAGTCTATGTATTATAAAAACATCTACATCAGAGTTTGTTGAGAAGCTGGATACTTTGTGGAACAAAGGATGTGATGCCTCTTCTGGTCTTCATTTTGGGCATTGCAAACCTTCGTCCAGATGGTAGGAGACAATATTCAACATCCTTTGAACCCTGACATGAATATCTTGGTTTTTCTGAGCGCATGTAAACACTATATCCAGCATATTGTCATAACCGGGGTATTTGAATGCATGTAAACGCACCCAATGTAAAAACAACCACTTACCTGCTTCTATGAGCTGCATGTAATCCCCAAAAAACTGGTCATAGGTTTGGAGGCAAAATCTATTTGAATTAGTGTTAAGAGAAATAACTGCAAATGAAAAATGCAAAAAAAAAAAAAAAAAAAAAAACAGGTTTGAGTGCATTAGCTGCTGATACAAAGAGAACAAAATAGGGCCAAGACTGATCCTTGCAGAACTCCAGAGACCAAACGTGAAAGGATTTCTCTTTTCTGATCAGAGCGACTTCCCAGTGTTCTAGCCACAGTATCGTCAGCAGTAGTGCTCCTCTTGTGTCTCCCTCTCGCAAACTCAGGCACTACTGAAATGAGGCAAGAGAAAATTAATTCAGAAATAGTGTGTACTGCAGAAAAAAAGAAGCCAGTGTTTCCCATGAGCGTTCTCTTTTAAGTTAGCAGGCTGTACGTCCATGTTGCTAGGCAGGTTTTCTGTTAAGAGACAACAGAGGTGAGCCAATACATGCTTCAGACGCTCCTAACATTAAAGCAGCAGAGTCGCTTAAATATTGTAAGATTTTAAAGGAATACCACTCAAGTAAATGTAGTAAAGTAAGAGCACAGTGGAACTATTTGACTACGCACCATGGAGCTCAACAGTGGAAGATCGCCCTGGTTCCGGAAGTAAAGTGCCCCATTGTAAAGGGACATAAGCGTTTTGAAAAATTAATTGTGAGCTATAGCTAGATATGTGCTAACTCAGATCTACAGCACAGTTGTTTTCAGTCTAAAAAGCCCAACTACACCTTAAATGCAGCAAAAGGTTTCGATAACTTGGTAGTTAAAGTCGCAGAACTGGACTTTAAACCTAAATTTAGATCTTATGCTGATGACTAACCACACAGCTGATTAGTCCTAAGGATGTTTTCAAACGTTTATTATAATTTTTTTTTAAATCCTTGTGGATATTTAACATGGGAGGCCACTCTTGTTGAACCAGGAAGTGGGCGATCATTGTTGAGCTCCATTGGGATGTATTCGCTCTGCAGTAAGCCAAGACTTTTTGGCTTTAACCAATTGCTGCTTTTGTTTTCGCCCAAACACAGGAAGTAAACATATGTGTCAGCGATCGTTGGCGTTTCTGTGAGACAAACTTACAAATGAAAGGTGCATAATCCTATTCTCAATCCGATTTTCGTTCTACTGTTCATGTCGCCTTCAGAAAGAGATGCTGTCCAGTTTCTTTGATGAAAACAACAAAACAAGACGAGAGCTAGCTGTTTGGATCAGGTCAGACGAAGCTCCTGAAGCTTGAGGCAGTATTTTTCTCGTTGTTTTTTTTACTTACCTGAATGTAGTGTGTATGGGTCATAGAGTGAAATTTCATTCACAAATGTTGAATTCGCTGCATAACTTTTGTTTTCGCACAGTGACAAACTCTTGTAGTTAGCAGACAACAGTGCTAGCTATTGTTGCTGCTACAGTTTGTGTCAAACAGGGGCAGCTCTTTCTGCATTCCGGGTGCGCGTGAATTGTTCGTGTTGATGAACAAATAATCCTTCTGCTATCTTTCTAAGACTTGATTTCATGCTCTTCTGAAACCTGTCTGCAATTCTGCGATACCTGACCTTGTAGCTGGAGCGAAAATAAATTGAGGAGGCACTAGGCTAGCTAACCCACAGTAGGAAGAAGACGCAAACTCTGACTCAAGCAAAAATACTGATACTTCAAACAAAAGGTTAGGAAGGAAGGAAGCTGCAGGAAAATTACTCTAAAAAGGGAAATTTCTCCAAAAAGATTCTTATCACAAAGGCTCATGAGGTATTTAGTTTTGTACAGACCACTTCATCCAGTTCCATGTGCAATGTTTGGTTTTGGCCAGAATCTCTCTTTTATTTTCATTCCTACAATAGCTCTGATTTGGTAGAATGCACTTCAATATCTTTACAATAATCTATTTCTTGTACAGGTTCTACATTCGGCTTCACGCTTTCGCTAAGACTTGCTTAAACTGGAATTGATGGGCGTAAACAGTTCCCATAAAATGACACGCGCCGTCAGTTTGGAAACATAAAGCTCTCCTTCTCCGTGACTGTACTTGGTATCTTCATCCGATCTGAGCAGCGGCACAGGCCCGGACAGCTGCATAATGAACTCGCACGCTGTGAAAAGCTGTCATCTCCTCTCACTCGCCTCCCATTGTCTCTGATGTCCTGTCATTGTGTTCACCGCCATGTTTTTGTCTTGCCTGTGTTGTGTATAAGCCCCACCCACCGCTGGATGTGGTTAAGAAGTGCAATGTAGAAGGTAGAAATTAATCTTGCTCTTCATTTATTTCTTTTCATTTTATTTGTGAAAACCCACTGAGATTCAATTCTGGGGGAGTGGAAAAAGGAGGAGCCTATTGTACAGGTTTTCAGAACCTGAAAGAAACCTATGAAACTACGGGGAGATCATGCAAACTTTAATGTCCTATTTGCACGTCATAATACCTGTGGACCTATGTTAAATAGTAATAATTACAGACATTGTTTGAGTAAATTGTCCATGAAGCCCCAATTTTTTTTACCTAGATCTGTGTTGAACTACGATTTGAGTTCTTCCACAGTATCCATCTGGAACTTGACTCGTTGAAAGCGTTGGAAAAGGTGGGGCGTTTAGTGAAATACTTCGAACTGATTGGGTGAGCGGCCTACTTTATTTTGCTTAGCCAATCACAGCAACAACTCGTAATGGTGTATCCAATGTCCGCGTGGAAGAGAACAAATACGTGTCACACATACCGCTCTTCTTTCAAAAAGAAATTACTCCGTATTTATGCTAAAACCGCATCAAAAGCATCAGACAACACGTACATCCACGGAGCAGCCATCTTTGTTTAGCTTGAATCAGACTTGGCGGTGCCGGGGTGCTAACAGCCTGTGTTAGCCCGCCCTGCTACATGATGGCCTCAAAACCACGCTGCTGTGATGTGATTGGGCCGAAACACCGCTGGTTAGGACTCTCAAACCAATCGGGCAGCTGGAAGTCCAGATGGTTTATCTCGCGAGTTTGTGAATTCACAAATGGTAACGGCCAAATTTTACCAACTGTAACAAATCTTCCTGTAATTCTAATGCTGTGCGAATGCGTATGTCTGTGCTTTCAATTGGTAAACTGTTTATAAATTAATTAATAATAACTCTTCAGGTTTGAACAAAATTATTTCTATTCACCACAAATCGTTCTCAAATTATTATTTTTTTTTCTATGATTAAAAATCTATTTCCACTTCTTTGATCTCTGATAGTTAATACTCTCAATGCAGCTCCGTCACTCTCTTCCACGCAAGTGCCTTGGTTTGGTCATGCTTCCTACAAATTTCCATCTTGCTAATGTTCATGCTCATGTCATTTTTGTCAGGAACAAAAAGCTGTGTGTTTATTAATATTCTTCAGTTAATCACACTAGCACTAATATAGACTCTTGTTTATAGCATGTTGCTGTGGTTGTACCAGTGAGGTGCTGTGATTGGCCAGCGCGCTTTCCCTGTGTGTTATCTGCCCACGATGTTTCATGGCATCTGCCAACTAAATAGTCATAGTATCAGAAATGTAGTTTAGGTTCATGTTTTCAGTAGTCATGGGGTACTTGGAGTTACATGTGCATGAGGCACTTCAACTCCTGTTCAGCTAGACTATGCGAACTATTCAACAAGTGAAGAATTGTCAACTAAAGCTTATGCTATGTTGTTGCGGAAAATGAAACAAAGTATGATGAAGAGACTGGAACAATGTTTTACTCATGCCACTTAATGTAAATGTGGATAAAATAAATACATAGCTCACTCACACTGCATCCAACTGCCCGGCAGAGGCTTTTCATTTCTTGAAAAGTAATGAGAGGCTTCACACTGCAACTCGCCCTGTGCTCCTGTCGTCCGGATCTTTTACGTTGGAAAAAACTTTTTACGGACAGCCGGAGCGCTCCGGAGCCCTTTTTGATGAAGTTGTGAAAACAAAACACGACAAACAGTAAAGCAAGCGAGTGCAGGTGAAGTGATTCCAGTGGGTTACAAAATAAAATCATTACGCGACCACCACTAAAATAAATAAATACACTATCGCAGTTCACTTTCCGCGGCTTCGCTGATTTTTTTTGTGCAATTTTGCTTTTTTTTTTTACAGTGCTTTAGTCCTATAGACGTGCGCTGTAAGGTGCTTTTCTCTCAAACTCACTGTTTGTGACCGTATCACATCGCAGCATTCACAGCCAACGGCACAGAGGCTCTTTTAGAAAACTTTAGACAGTTTGGATCATGCAGGGGAAGCTGACCTGACACTCGGACGTTTCTCCAGGTGAGGATTTGACTCTTTGAGCTCGTAGTTACAATGATAAGTTTGTTCACGCTGGAACGTCGACTGTGTAGTTCAGAGATGTGTTTGAGGAGCGTGTTGTGACTTCACTGAGTCTGGATGTTTTTGCTGTTGAATCTCGCGGTGAACCATGTGTTCAGTGCATTATTACCTGTACAATAGACACTAAACATCAGAACCAGGCAGGTTATCAACTGAAATTAGGCTATTGGTAAAAAATGAAGATCAATACTTTCAAGGGTTATTTTTGGAACCTACCCTCACAATAAATGAGGGACCACTGTACGTCAAATTTCTGGACATATACACAACTATATAACAGAGGAAGTAAATAAACGCCCTGTGCTTATCCGTTGTGTAGCAAAAACCCAGATGAACTGAATCTGGACTGGAGACAGTGTGAGCCCAGTGTTAAGAGTCGCCTCACCTCCTTACCTGTGCGCCTCAATAGTCGTACTTTTCTGGTGAAAGTTCTAGGATGGCGTTGCTGGTCTTTTTATTTAGTTTTAGAATTCTCAAATGTTTGGTCTATATTATGCATATCCCTCCTTGCCACATTAAGATGACACAATGTGACTGGCCCCACAAGCTTGACGAGTCACTAATAATAGTGTGTAAGAGGCTTTAACAAGTCCCCTTATCTTATAGTGCATATATATACTATATTACTGATGCAGTCAACCCCACACTTCACCTTAAACCTGAATAAAAACTGAAGAATCATTCCTGCTTCCATACCTCACATCTCCAAGACGTCCTTATCCTCTCTTCATCTCCTCTCAGCCTTCGCAGTGATCCGAGTCCACTCACCTGTGCCTATCGTGATGATGCCCGCTGTGAATATACTTCACCAAGCTTGTCCCGTCAATTTACAAGTGCATTCAATTAGTCTCCTCCTGTCCACGCGTGATCAATAGCAATTGTATTAGAAGTGGAGCGTGGCCCGTCCAATGTGCGCCCTCAGCACCTAAGACGGATGGCTGAGGGGATATTGGCAGTACATTTGGTACAAGCAGTAGAAAACGCTGAAATCTCTAAAATCACAACACCAAGCAATTAATGAAATACATTTTTGATAAGATAACAAAAGTAAGTTGTGGTTGGGTCAGATAAAGATGAGAAATTTTCTTATGATATAAATTAAATTATTTTTAAGGGACTTTAAAGAGTCTTAAAAAAAAAAAAAAAGTAAATCAGCACAGATGTATTGTCAAAGTATTATTGAGGAAAATTTGGTCTCATCTATTGGTTTCATAAAACCAATGAAGTAAACTTGTTTTTAGCCCCAGCTAGCTATTGTTTACAACATATGCGGCTTTGGACAAATAGGATTTCATGGACTTTCATTTGAAACGATTTCAAAGTAATTTTTGAAAAAAATGTGTCATTGTTGTGTTTAGTCAATTAAATTCATCTTGCATACTAAACTAAGCCTATTTGCATCTGATATTAATACCATGAACATTAAAGGCTCATTGCAATATGCAACAGAAAAACGCCTTATGGGCAAAAGGATTCTTTTTGTTATCAAGACAAGACTTTTAAAAGTCTTTTATTGAATCTTAAATTTTGAATGTCTCTGTAAGTTATAATTGACCTCAGAGACTAAGGACTATTTTAAAAGATAACTTAAAATTTATCTAGCACTGTGCTGTAATGTATCTATTAGTATATCTTTTGTTAATGTCCTTTGAGTCAGCTTTTTTTTTTTTTTGCATTTGTAACTGTTGTTGCATAGTGATCACCTGGTAAACTGTTTCATAATTTGACGGCCTCAGGTTGAGAACCTTAAAACTTTTCATTGTGGTTCTTACATTTTGCATTTTAAGATTATCTTTATCAGTCAGTGAAAACCCAGGATAAGTGTCAGTGTTCATCATGTTTTATTTGTTTTGTTAAAACTAAGGAACTGCCGTTAGCATAGCAAAGCAGTTCTACTCATTTTGGCTTCTCAAAGTTGTAAATAGTCTTCTAAACTCACGGTTGAGAAGAACGGAAGCTCAGGATTCATTAGCATACATATTGTCAAAGTATTTATTCTTCGGGTGAAAATAATTTGTTCCCTAAAACTAGGAAACTGCACAGTTCAACTAGTCTTCTAAGCTCATTGTGGTGAAGAACTGAAGCTCAAGAAGCATTATTTGGGCAAGTGAGCACTTTTAGATCGATCAAACCCACATAATGAACCCTAAAGAGAGAGCATAAACCAGCATGTAACTGTTAGCATAAGAAACAAAACTACATGCACTACAAAAGCACCTTTATGTGTCCGGCGGAGTGACAGAATGAGGGTGAGATCAGACAAGGTGACCTGTAAACTCACACTTCTCACATCACACTGGCACATCAGTGAATCTTCTGTCATAACAAATCACTGAAGATGTTACTGTGCATTATTTAGGCTACAGCAGTGTCTTTTAAACATGCTCCAGAGCAC
The DNA here is from genome assembly GCA_038363315.1 of Mugilogobius chulae. NCBI lineage: Eukaryota > Metazoa > Chordata > Actinopteri > Gobiiformes > Gobiidae > Mugilogobius > Mugilogobius chulae. The sequence goes on from CM076415.1 coordinate 28,870,821, forward strand.
TTCTGCTTTGACGTTTTATGTTTTACAATGCAGCTACTCAAAAAAATACTTACTTCAGTGAGGCCATCATCAGAGTTAGCACATAGCTGGCTAGCCCGCGACATGTCTTTAAACTCTTAATATTTGAATTTTTCGAAAAGCCTGTGGCACTTTACAATAGAGAATTTACTTGGGGAACCAGGGCGATCTTCCACTGTTGAGCTCCATTACCATAGGTGATAATTAATGACAGTTGTTACAGTCGCCTGTAACGACTGAATCTGTTACTGGCGTGAAAGCCCTCTATAAATGTTTGCTAATGCCAAAGTTTAACTCAGGGTCGCATGGCTAATCTTGATTTCCGATTGCATTTGTTTTAATCTTAAAAAAGAAAGAAAGAAGAGCGCTGTCCATCAGGTAGCTGGGGAACTTCTTTGAATACAACAACAAAATGGAACGAACCGGTCTGACGGATGTCTGACTCCTGAAGCTTCAGACAGTGTTTTTCTTGCCATTTTTTCACTCACCTGGATGTAATATTTTTGGGTCGTAGGGTCAAATTTCATTCACGAATGTTGATTTAGCAGCATAACTTTTGTTTTCACACAATTGTAGTTAGCTGACAACGGTGCTGACTTGACGTGTTTCCACGACTTCTGCACGCGCAAACAAATAATCCCTCTATAGTTCACAGGGCACTGTGACAGATCAGCTCTGAAAAGTCAGCTCTGAAAACAAACAATCAAAAAATTTACCGTTTGACATTATATTAGAATCTCTTGATCTTGCCCATCCCTAGCAACAACAGAGCAGAGTTAGACTAGTGTTTGAGCTGTTACTCTGTGGAGGCCAGTCAGCAGCAGAGAAGAAGCCCGCACCATCCGTCACCACCTAATACCTCCAGCGCTGTGCTCTGAGTGCCCGCGACACATCGGAAACGCACTCCTCGATGACTTCATCCTACACTTTATGGGACATGAAATTGCTGAACAATGCAAAGGCCTGGTGCACCGGAGCAGGGCGTCCACAGCTCAGGGACTATCAATAGCCATTAGCTTTTAAATCTATTTCTCATCCAGCCACGCAGTCCCTGACAGAGAGCTTTATTATGGTGAGTGACAGTTATGACACATCCTTAAATCAAAAAGGGACACTGGGTTTGTACAAGATCACTGATTCATACTCAAAGTGGACTGTTACGGTGCAATGATGTAACATTAGCTCAGTGCATTTGAAGGTCGAGGTAGTGTACTGTCAGTGTGTCCTTGGGCCAAACACTTCAGCCACCTTGTCGTTGGAAAAACGCTAGAAAACATTTTTAAAGGTGAACTGTGGAACTTTTTGACCAAAAAATACTTTGATTAAAATTTTGGCTTTAGATGCCTTTGTTGCTGTAGTAAATAATAAAAATATGTTTTCTCTTTGAGTACCTCATGGTCACAAAACAGACCATTTGACTTGGAGGAGGGCCTATTCTTGTATCTTTCCTTAGAAAGGTGTTTGCGTATTCCACTGTGGCATAAAACACAATTATTCCCATGAAGAATGTCCCAAAGTATGGATTTAACCTTCTGTTACTTCAGAAATGTCTACTTTACTTGTCACCTGCAGAAAGTTGCACAGTGCAGTTATAATTTTTTGTTGCAAATTCTTCACCCAAGCCCCAACTTAGTCATAGAATTGTGCCTAAATGTGGCCAAATTAATTATCAAAGTCTTGCAGAAAGGTTGATACCTCAAAACGATCAGAAAAGCCAGTGAGGGGTGTTCATCTTGACACCACACCGGCTGCACACTCCAGGAGTTTAAGTCTGATTTTGAGATGTGCCAAGAAAGATCAGGCCATCTGGACTTTTTCACTGTTTTTCACAGTTGTGACATACAGAGTTCAGAAAAGAGACGGAAACAAACAGGCTGCATGAGGCAGCAACATTGGCTTCTTGTGTGCTCCTATTTAGAAAATGAAACTAAATTATGATGTGTACATATTACAATGTGTGTGGATTTAACTCAATTGTAACAACCACAAGACAGCAGATACTCACTGAAGGTGTACTCATAGGGCCTCATTTATCAAGCATTTGCTCATGTGCAAAATAGGTTTTGAGGAGGAAAAACCTGACACAATTTGAGGTGATGCATATTGGATTGTTGAAGATGCAATACATAAGTGCAAATAGTAAATAGTGTCATGTCATTATTTTGATAGATCTTTTCAGTTTCTTCCTGTTCCTGATTGTCAGCCCCGCCCTGTTCCTGTTTCCCAGTGTATTTAAGTGTTTTGGTCCATTTTCTGTCTTGCTCGTCTCATGTGTATGAGTCTAGTTATACTGCATTTTGACTCTTGTTTAAGGCTCCGTGACTAGTTCCCTTTATACCAATGACTTAGCACCTGCCCTGATACATGAGGACCATCGTCTGTTGGATGAAATGAGAGTGAAGTTTGCAGAAACAATGTTAGATTTCACACATGATGTTGGAGCCTTACAATCTCACAAAAAGTCAGTAATAATCTCTTACAAGAATCATTACTCGTGCCGTGCCTTCACAAACTTGTAATAAGGCGCGCTGTTTTTTATCAGCCTAGAACTCATCTGGTGTGCAGAAGGCTTTACAAGGTGATGAAAAAGTTTAGCTCAGTGATTTATAAAGTGAAGCTAACCCTCTAAACTCTTCTCACAAACACATTTCAAGCTAAACTTTCTGCTGGAAAAACATGAGGAGAAGGTGAAGAAGAAGCGGAGAGCAGCAGTGATGGGAGTGTATTGACACTTTACACAAACTGTGTTGACACTGTATTGACATTGTGTTGGTCACTCTCTAGTAACCTCTAAGATGGAAAAGCTTACATGCAAACCCAACACCAGCCTGTGAAATAATATCAAATCTCTTTGACTTGAATTTGTAATCTCATTGTTCACTTTCTTTCATTTGAAACTGTGTATAAATGCTAAAATGAGTCATTTGTAATAGCAAATTTGTTGGAAAAAAATCATAGTTAAAATTTGAATTTGCCCGTGTAATTTTGTTAGCTTAAGTGTTTAATCATATGATGTACTGCAACATTAAAAAAAGAAGAATATTTAATACATTTTTATTGAGGAACAAATGTTTTTATAGTGTCTTTGGTCCAATGTGATTTCTCTGTCAACACCAGTTCCTCTAACCTGACCAGTCAGATGGATTATCTCGTGAATTCACAAACTTCCAGCAGCCTGGTTGGTTTGGAGTCCGACACAGCGGTGACCAGCCCAATCACATTGCAGCGGGGCAAGTTGAGGGGGGTTGGTTGCAATGATGAAGTACTGCTTGAATCAAACAAAACAAAAATGTGGATATAAGTATAGCAGAAAGTATATAAGTATAGCAGAAATACTGTTGTGATTGTTTAAAGTTGGGGTAGACAACTTTTTTACTCCTAAATTAGTAAGCTTTGTGTTTTCCACTAAAAACTTTATAACTTTAGTTAGTTAGTTAGTTTGTTTATTGTCCCATATGGAAATTCGTTTTCACAAACTGCATACAGTTATGTTACCCTCATTACAAACATAAAAAGACAACTTCACAAACATGTAACGACAAAAACAACAACAATGACATGGTCCTGTAATACTGTGATCAGGTCTGGTTCAGTGAAGTTATGGCTGATTGGATGAAGCTGTTTTTGAAGCGTGCTCTGTTGAATCTCAGTGTTCTGTATTTGCGTCCGGATGGTAGTAATGTGAAATACTGGTGAAGTGGGGGAGTATGATCCTGTAATATTGTGTTTGTAATGCGTGTGATTGGGGGTTGTAAGGCCAATAACCTTGGAGGCAATATTTGTTGTTTTTGTGAGCATAGTCCGGATTTTAAGTGTGACTATATTATAAAAGCATGTGGAGCAATATGTCAGAATAACACTGTTGCACATGGTGAAAAAATTAGACCACTGAGTACTGTCAGAATTGAATAATATAGATTTTTAGTTCTCACCGGGAGCCGAACGCAGCTCTCTGATTGGCTGAGCTTGGGTGATCCCCTCCAATTTTACTTTGTTGTTCATAAACAGACGTTTATAAGCCATAATTACAACCAAAATGAATGTCTCACTTTTTCCTCTCTACAAGTAAAGTTCCAGATGGATACTGTGGAAGAATTCAAATCGGAGCTCAACAAATATCCCCTTTTCCCCTGCCTTAGAAGAAACTGATGAAGATGGTGTACATAAAAATTTAGTTTGTGACTATTTTGGTCAGAAACTTGCTCGGTTTGCTTGAAAATAGACAAAAAAAATGACTTGTTTTTGTGTTTAGTTTTATATGACAGTTCACCAGATGTCTTAGAATGCAAAAAAACTCACTGGTATTTTTGTGTTTCTTCCTTCTTTCTTGAAGCTGATGTAACCAGATGAACCAAATGACATCATCTTCTTACACTATTGCTAAAACTATTGACGGATTCAAATGCTGCACATATGACACCAACATAAAAAGTGTATTCAACCCTTTCCAACAAAAAGACACCACCGAAAACCGCACAGAAAGTAGTTTATAACCCAAGTTTTATTGCCCGTCACTGCAACTTTTGAGCCCTCGCGTTCTCTCCGATCACTTTTAGTAAACTGATTTTCAAATGCTAACTTGGAGTTCTGCGCTGGCCTTCTGCTCTTAATATATTTGTGATTTCCCATCGGACTTGGGCGTCACAAGCTCCGTCTCGGCCTTGCCCTTGAGAGCGTTGGTGAAGGAGAGGCTGGAGACAGATGGAGGCAGATGAAGAGTGGGCGGGTTCGGCACTTCTACAGCCTGAGGTGGCTTTTCTCATATGCTCAAGTCAAGACATTTCGTTCACATGGGAATGGGATCAGTAAAGATGGAGGAAGGGGAAGTGGGGTTTAGAGAAATACTTTTGGATACAGTTTATTATGTGAGGTTTGGGTTAGGGTTGCTGAGGGTTCTTGGAATTGTTTCAGGCATTAACAGAAGGTGAATTTTTACATTTTCTGAATCTTAAAATGCTATTTGTTGTCAATTTTGAATCATCTTTGAGGTTTTGAGCATAAATGTAAGTACAAAACGAAAATGCTATGATATTAATTGACAACATACCACAAAGAAAGCCAAATATTTACCCAAACCCAGAGTTAGGGCATACTTGGACTGTAAGACAAAGATAAGGGGGTACTTGGAGACCACTGACCACACTGTTCTGGTCATTGCAAGAGCTCTTTCAGCCACAAACTGTTACTGGCTTTGCTCGAGACACAGGAGTTATTCCTGATTGTAGCATCAAACTACTAAAGAAAAATGACTACATTGTAGTGCATTGTCAGGTCACTTGTAAAATTGTGCATGATCATGTAAATATGTAGTGAGGGTACTACCCCGGGTGTACACTGAGTGTGAGCTCGGTGTGAGGCGGGTCCCGCAGAACAGAAAAGTGCTTAAAACTCATGTGCCTGTGTGTGAGTGTGAGAGACGTCCAGGTCTGTGGAAAGAATCCACATTAAAGGCACTTCGTGTAACTTTTGGGCCAAAAATAAACTTGAGCAATAGCATGATTTGTTTTGTTTGTTTGTTTGTATTTTTTTCCTGGGACTATAAAATATTTATTAAATGTGTGATATTCTGAGTCTGCCTTAATCTCCCCAAAATAAACATACTGTAGTTCAGAAGAGGGTCTTCTCTTGCTTGTTTTGATAGAACTCTTGTCTTTAGCTTATTGCACAATGTGGCACAAAACTGGTCTATCAATAGTATTGTTTAAACAGTGTAATTTAAAGGAATTATGCATATGATTTTCACCCCAGAAAGTGTGTGTTTTTTTTTTTTTTGGAGACTGCAGTGGTCTGATGAGGCTTTCAATTCATCATATGAGCATTATAACGGGAATTTATGTGATTCTGCATGGCTTTGGACAAATACGAACCGCAGTTGACTAACAGCTAGTAGTCAACTAGCCAGTAACCTGGCTCATGCCAGATGGATAAGTGTTTGAGTTCTTCCACAGTATCTGAAAGTGTGAAAAAGAGAGACGTTTTTAATAAAATACATTGAGCTGATTGGGTGTTCGGCTGACCTTATTTGTGCTTAACCAATCACAACAAATCGTAATGGCATATCCAATGTCTGCTTGGGATAAAACAAGTGCCACAAACACCTTTCTGCTCTTCTTTCAAAAATAAAATACTCTGTATTTCTGCTAAAAACAGAATCAAATGCAGCAGAAACACGTACATCAATTGGAGCTGCCATCTTTGTTCAACTTCCTGTTGTCATTGCAACCAAAAAGAAGTTTCAGTTTCCAAAAAAAAAAAGCCTTGTTGTTAGCTTTTTAATGACAGCTAAATTGACTGAAAAGAAAGGTGAAAAGCCCTTCTAAACCCATTGTGGTACCTATCTATTTGCATTTTTAATCAGGCACACTGCTTTCAAAGAAGTTTATTTTATTCTATCGGTACACTGTCTGGACTGCTGAAAGATGTTAAGCAGCTTTTTTTTTTTACATATAACCCCAACATGCTACTTAACCGTGAATTGTCATTAGAAGGAGGCGGAGCCAGCAGCCGAGAAACAGTTTAGAAAGTAAGTCCAATAACTCCTATCTATATTTGAATTGTGTCTAATGAAAACACACCGTCTACGATTAACTGCAAAATAAAGATGTACACAGCTGAATACAGAAAACCTTTATGTAGATGAGGTCAAAGAATCTTGGCAATACTAACTCAGCGCACTCTCACTGCTGATGCTATTCCTTTACAGAGAATGTAAACGCTCTGAGTTGTGGTTATTAGCTGCTTAATGACTTGCTGACTCGCACTAACGCCGTAATAAAGAATAACCTATATGCTAACAAGGTTGTGTCAGGGGCCGTAACTTCTGCTGCTAACAGTGGTTCTTCTCACACCGCATTACTCTCACAGGACACGGCTAACGCTAAATCAGATTTGACATTCTTCTAACTATGTGTGTTTTCTCTTTTGTTTGTTCTACGCATGTTTGTTATTCGGATGCTGCTGCTCAGTGATTAAGGACAGGCTGCTGATAAATCCTATTACCTGTGGATTCTGACTCCTTCCGATCTGCCCAGTCCGATATTACCTTGTCCTTGTCCTTCCAGATGAGCCTGTTTCCTTCTGCAAATGGACTCTGGCTCTGCAGACTTAACTCTATCTGCAAATGAAATCAGGGGATGGTCTGGTACAATTATTCATCTACGTGTTTTTGTTTTTTTGACTATCTGTTTTTGCATTATTGACCAATGGCGAAATGACTTGATTATTATGTTTCTGTTTATCCTTTCATTGTCTAACTTTTTTATTTGCTAAATCATCATTTGTGATGTCTGGGGATTGTCACGCTCACTTCCTGGTTTTGTTCCACTACTAGTATCGATTTGTTTGCGCTTTCACATTTTACTCAATCAAATAGGAACATCCACGCAAACGAACCCTGATCCTGAATAAAAACTATTGCATCGTGGTTTGCTCATTCCCTTATTCAACTTTTTTTTTTTTAGAGAGCCATGGCCACCGGGTCAAGTAGTTCCACAGCATGTTCCCATTGCTGCCAAAGGTTAGTGTGTATACAATATCAATAAACAGCATGTCCGAACTAGACCAGTACTAACAAGCAACCAAAGTAACCATCATAAAATCAAGTCGGTCTAAGTGAAATAACCAAAATAAAAAGAACCAACTCAGTCTAAGATAACCAGAATAACCAGAAATACTGTATATGTACATGCAAATTTGAAAGACTTGGAGCTAATAGGCTGCATAAGGTAATAAATGTCTGAAATGAGCCTACAAAAGATAAAACAGACTGACAGGCAGATCCTGACATTGAGGATGTCCTACAATTTTTTAATCTTAGCATAGAGCTCCTGCAGCTGACATCATCCCAGCATACACCACGTATTCTCATGCTGGCAGTGACAGGAAAAAAGTGGATTTTTGCTGCTAAACCAACTAGTAGTGAGTCAAGACTTACATTAATTAAGCTATAGATGAATTGATTTGTATTTTAATCTGGTTATTAACTTTGTCTTAAAAATCTTCATTCCGATTGTGTTTTGGCGATTCCATGTTTAATGAGTTTATTAAATAAGCAAGGTGAGTAGAGTGAGAAGAAAACATTAGCAAATGCCTGTCAAATCAGTCTCGGAATGATTTATGATTTAGTAAAAGCACAAACTAAAGCTAAAACCGAGTTAACACATGTTTAAACCAAAATGAGTTTCAGGTGTTTATCACAATGACATGAGAGAATCAGCTTCTGTCATGTACAAAAACTTTTCAGGCTTCATCCTAGACTCAATGGTAGTAATCTGCAGTAATCACGACCGCTACGGATTTAGTCTCGTGGGTGAAGGAGCTCTATGGAACACGCGTCTGCACCAGTAAATATTATAATAAATGGACAAGTACAGTACATCCAGAACGCTGCTGCTCGTGTCCTGACCAAAACCAGGAAGTACGATCACATTAGTCCTGTGCTTAGGTCTTTGCACTGGCTTCTAGTGACTCAGAGAATAGACTTTAAAACAGCTCTGCTTGTGTTTAAGTCTCTCCATGGACTAGCACCAAAGTACATCTCTGAAACGTTAGTCCGTTATGAACCATCTCGGACTCTGAGGACCTCAGGGACCGGCCTCCTGCTGGTGCCCAGAGTCAGGACTAAACATGGAGAATCAGCGTTTCAGTTTTATGCAGCTCAGATCTGGAACAGTCTTCCAGAAGATGTAAGACAGGCCTCGACTGTTACAATGTTTAAATCTCGGCTCAAAACATTTCTTTTTGTCTGTGCATATGACTGAAATGTTTTGTCTGCACTCTTTATTTCTTTACTTCTTTTAAAGTAAATTTTATGCTGATTATTTATATATTTTTAATAATTTTGTATTGTAATTTTGATGCATATTTTCCTGCCTTGTAAAGCACTTTGAATTGCTCTGTGTATGAATTGTGCTATACAAATAATATGCTTGCCTTGCCTTGCCTTGCCAACAATCGATTAAATTGACCTACAATTTCCTGAATTGTACTCTTAATAATAAGAAAATGTTAAACCAATAACCATGGTCCGGCCCTCTCCCACTTACTTGTAGTTTTATTTTACAAAAGAATAGTAGTAGTTATATTGCTGAAGGTCCTTGGTTTTCTCAGTTTTACCCATTAGGCCTATTCACAATGTGGATTAAATTAGTTTTTTAATCATCCCATCCTGCGCTTAGGCCTTGGTAAGAGATTTTAATAAAGTTCTCTACCTCCAGGAGTCTAAGCTGCAGACCTTGTCCATTCACCAAACGCACCTCACTCATTTGTCTGCTACATCTTTTAGCCACACTGCATTATCCCGTGTTATAACCACCACGCCTCATCGCGCCAAACAACCCAGTGGAACCAGCGCATGTCTCTCCTCTGTTAATTAGCCCGCGGCCGCTGCACTGTACTCCGGTGCATGGATAAATAAGTGGAAAGTCGGAGTAATGGATCTCCAGGGGACGGCCGATGTCTCCAGTGGCTTGTTATAGTCACGGCTCACTTCCTCTACTTTGTCAGGCCCAGTCACGGAGCGGTTTAAGGAGAGGTGTGGAGGAGAACTGCTAAGTATGAAGTCCTAAGAAGGCTAACCGGGAGAGAGGTGGATCAGTTGGAGAAGTCAGTTCAGAGGTCAACACGCGAGGAAAAACCGTAACACCAGGGCAATGTTTGAATCTGATTAGAAGTGTCTCCTAACATGGAAATAGCCAGGAAGTTACGTTAAATCCAGTCAAGAGAAAAGTACAGATGCCTTCACCTGGTCAAATGTTAAAATATTCCATAATTCCAACAGGTTGATCGTAATAATTTTTCATTAGCACTCTCTAGGCCTTTTTTGTGTGTCTAATATACGACGTCTCTATCTGCCAAATGAAAATTGTCAAACCGAGACGCCATTTCCTTAGTGTCTTATAGTTTTAGTTGACATTTTCTTTTGGTGCCCTACGCAAAATTTCATTTGGAGCTCCGCCCCCCTAACACCACTTTATTTTTGCAAAATTTTTTGTTTGAATATAATTATGTTCATAGGCCTATATATCTATTAGTGTTTAAGGCAAGGTAATGTTTGAATATATGAAGAAAATAGACACAATTTCCTATAAACTGTATAATTTGGGTTTATTGATTTACAATTGTTAAGCTGTGCATAATTCTGTACTATAATATGTAGTATACTGTATATCCTCACCAGTATTTAAATTGTGGCCCCAGCCCTCTGCTCTCCCCTCCACCGCTGCTCCCTCCAGTGGCGGACTGGGAGAAAAAAGTGACCCGGGGATTTATAACAGACCGGCCCACATGAGCAACGATAACCAAGCCTATTATTGCATAATATACTCAGCTTTATACAATTGTAACCGAAACCAATGTAAACCCACATGAGGTACCAGGTTAGAGAAGTGTGGTAGTGGGGGATAAACTCACTCCCTCAGGTATAAGAACAAACAAACAAACTGGGACTAGGAGAGTGTACCATTTGGCTCAATGCACTTGTCGGTCAACTGCCGTGCGGGAGGCCCGGGTTCGACTCCCTCTCAAGACATGTTTAACTACACCATAGTCACATGATGACGAGTAAAATTAACTTTTGACTTGAAAGATATTTCAAATAGACTTTTATAACCACAAAATGTAGTGCGATTTGACAATGTATTGTGATAAATGTCAGAATGTATTTATAAACAATATCTATAGACAAGTCACAAGTGAGAGTTCATTCGTTTTGTTTACTTTTTTATCCCTTAGCAAGTCGAAAATATATTTATGTTCTTAGTTTAGTATAGCCCCTTAATGCCAAACAAACCCTGACTATAACACAAATAGGTTACATCCATAAACCCAATAAGTCTATTGCATGCAGTGCATGCATTAGTTAACTGTTACTAACCTCGCTCGTGCTGCTAGTAGCAATAGCAGCAGCACAGTCTCCTTCATGTTGGCTAGTACTAGGCATAAGTGAAACAGACGAAAAAAGCCCCGCAAACAAGTCAGCAATTTTTAAATTCTTGGTTGCACTTTCTACAAGTGCTTTCTTTTTTTTTTTAATCTCTCAACTTTTCTGCACCACCTTTACGCTTAGCAGTTTGTTTTCGTGATGGGTCCATTTTTGCGATGCCAAGTGACTGACAGGCAGACAGCAGCGGCCCAGATGACTGCACTGTATGTGCGCGAGCCCAAGCTGAGCCGCGGCAACGCGCGCGCCTCCGCCCGCCACAGAATGGAGGTGCGTGAGAGCCCACTGTCTGGGCCGGTAGCGCACAAATCGATGTTGACCCACCGGGGAAATCCCCGGTATCCCCGTATGCCAGTCCGCCCTTGGCTCCCTCTCAAACACAGCAAAGCTGCTTCATCCTCACGCTGGATTTTGTGAACAGAAAAACTAAAGTTTTATGAGACTTCTATCGCCACGGTACATTTAAACGATTAAATCTGTAGTCCTACAAGTTCGTAAAACCTGGCTTATAGCCTTATGTGTGGTTGAACTTGATTTCCAGCTGCAGTTCAGCCCCTAGGCAACCGCCTAATGGGCCTATGCCCAGAGCCGTCCCTGCTTTGATTTAAGGGCTCAGTTTATGTCTGAAGATGGAACTATGTGGTTACGCATTTTGATTTTGTGTGGTATACATACGCATTTTCGTGAGATCGGGTTGGTAATTTTGCTAAAATAAGGTCTAAGTATGTCAGTCTAATGTTGCATTCCAATGGTACTCTTAGCACGTATCTTTTGAGTTCTGACTTGTAAATTCCCACGGAATTAGCTCTCGGTCAAAATTCCAAAGGTCCACGTTGAAAATTGAACATGGGCAACACCCTGTTTTTTTATGAAAGATAGAACTCCGACAGCTTCATTAGTGATCATACCTGTGTTATCTTCCCTTTAGTTTTGTCCGTACTGTTGTCTCACTCACCTCTGTGAACCTGTTTCTGCGCCGCTTATGTGCTTCTGCTGTTCTGAACGTGCTAGGCTAATGTTGCTATAACGGCTGCAAGAGGTTTGCACCCGCTACAAAGAGCTAATGTAAACAAAAGCCCCTGAATAAAAAGATTTTGGTGCAGCAACAATGAAAACATTCCTGGTTTATTTAGTGCTTGAGACACAATATGAAATAAAGAGGATTTTTATATTAGATATGCTGTTGGATTAATAATGACATGCGTTTTTCCACACTTTATCTCAAAACATAGTGGCATAAGGTCTAACTGCAGCCAAGTGACATTCTCTTTCTAGCTGAGAAAAGACACTAAAGCTAATTCCTCTGCTGTGGCGTCCCTGGCCTGTCTGGCTCTCTGTACTGTATCCGATATGAAGCGGCATTATGTGAGTGTAAGCCACACCACAGAGCCCTAAGCCAGCCCCAGGGACAACTAAGGTTAAAGCAGCACAACAAAAAGCCCATGTAATCGCCCCCTCAGAGCTCCTGGCCGCTGCAGGACGTCTCATTTAGCTAATAGCCTGGTGCTCCGATGCCAGGGAGCGGGAAAAACAGAAGCCAGTGAGAACCAGAGCAGACAGACTCCACGCAGCGAGAGTGAGATGTGAGCTCCTACACGCAGATCTGTGTCAGCCATCTGGTGCGAAGAGCAGGCCTGCAGTCAATAATGCAAGGAGGCAGGCTGTCGCTACATCATTGACAATTCAAGAGCACATTTCACCCGCGTGTCAAAATCCGTGCGTTTGGTCCTAAAGATAGAGACATCGACTTGGCCACAGCTGGTGATTGGTCACAGGAAATACATAGAAAGAATGGGACAGAATGTGTCAGATGTAATGTACAGACTACATTAAAGGTGGGGGAGATGATTTTTACACTGCGAATACGATCTTAAACCTGGCAACTTCCTCATACAAATCCATGGTTAATATTGACATGTATTAATTTTTTGGTTGCATGTATACGGCTTAAAAAAACGCTTCTTACAAACAGCAAAGTGAAACTGTGGAGTGGACCACCCAAACACAACCAATCAGAGCGCTAAATTTATCATAACAGTTTTTAGGCCACTTGGTTCCAAAATGCTCATGCCTTCCACATCTTACTGAAGAAGAACTAGAGGCATTGTAATTATCAAACCAGTTAAAATTGTAAACACCTGTTAGGAATGGTTTTTAAATAAAAAAAATATATCCAATAAATATGATGTAATGTAATGAATAATAACATCTTATCTAGATGCATGTTCACCATAGCCTGTAAAGAGTGGAGAAGATGTCGTACCATTTGGCTGCACTCAGTGACATTTTTTGTGGCTTGCAGATATTGACCATTTGCACCTACATCACATGATGACGTGGGTGTGCCATGACAGAGGGCAGAAGTGTGTGTACGCTGCATTACAGGGAGCGCAAAACGGACAAATTTTCACATATTTTTTATATTCTGGTCAAGAAAGCGATGGATGCTTCTAGTGCATGTTCAGTACATTTGTCTGTGGAAGTAGGACGTCTTTTAGACGCACAGAAAGCTAATGATGCAGCTGGTCCAAACCCTCTTCCTCCTGCTATGTTTGTGATTTAATAAAATTTAAAAGTTTGCCTGACTTTACTCCTCATGATTTACCATTCTGTGGTAAACAGTGTCAGTCTTACACTGGAGCAGATTTAAAAGCATACAAGAGTTTGGTTTTCAGAAACTTGGCTGTATGTCATGTTTAAAGTGTTCACTGCTAATCTGTAAAACTGGCATCTTCTATCTTCATTAAATGTCAACAAAAGCTATAGGCTTAGGCTTACAACCTGCTTACCTGTTAGTGCAGCGTGTCGCACAAGATACAGCATTTTACAATTGAAACCAATAAAAGTAACTGAGAAACAGGCAGGTTTTGGGCAAAGTTTACATAGTTGTAAATAGTGCTGTCAAGCAATTAAAAATGGAAGAGATTAATTCACTATGATCTGTAATTATTTAATCTAATTAATCTATTTTTAATCTCACCTAAAAATTGCTGAGCAAAACACTCAACTTAAGTGTTTTTGTTTTTATCCAATTTAATTAATTACATTATTGTTACAGATGGGAAATATTAATATACAGTTTTGCGATAAATGAAGACTTTAGGAAGTCTTTTGTGGCTAAGTTGTCGAGTTAAACAACCCTTATGTGCACTTTGTAACTCGCAGATGGAGACAACGAAGTTAAAGATTTGAAAATAGATTATTGCGATTAAAAAATTAACTTGATTAATATGTCTGTAATTAACCGAAATTAATGCACTAATTTGACACCCCTAGTTGTAATTCACACAGACAATGCTTTTGCCTCCCTCATTGAGAAGGGGGCGTTCCTCGAACAGCGTGACAACACGTGCAAAGGGTCAATAGCAGCTAATTAGGAGCAAAGTTCTACAGTTATAAATCTAAGTTTCTATGTTTTTGCTGTGGCAACCACAGAGCCAATCAGTTCAGGCTGTAGACAGTACACACTGCTCTTGCAGCAGCTCTGATTTCCAAGAGGCAGGCACTTAGCAACCGGCCGTGTACGCTGTAGACTTTTGCTCCTGATTAGACAGTTAATATTGTTATTATTCATGTCTTGATTTACCATTCACACTAGCTATAGTTCCTATTTGGAACATTCTGCTCCTTTCTTCACCTTATTCCGCCCCACCGACTTTTCTTGGCAGTGCACTTCCTGTTTAACTGCGTTTAACTGTTGTTATATCAATTTGAGGTCACCCTGCAAGACATACAAACTACATGTAACAACATTGTTACGTTAACAGAGCTAAACAGGAAGTGTGCCAAAGAACAGTTGGAAGAATACAGTGAAAATGGTAATGTTTGTAGATTCTGTCAGCATTAGAGGCCACGGCCAGTAACAGACAGGAGAAAAGTTAACTTTGAGAGTGGATCAGGACAAGAGTTTTATCACTCACTGCTCAACAACTCAACAGCAAATGTGGAATATATCATCAAATATAGATACGAAGACACAGAGATGAATAAAGTGATCAACAGTAAATATATCACAATGTTAAAAGCAGCTGCGAGCTAAATGCTAACGTCAACTAGCGCCGCCTGTCTTGTTTAAGCTTTTTCTTTAACTTTCTGTTTACTTTTCTTTACATAGCGCCACGTCAGCAGCCTCATTTAAATGTGGTTGTTATTCAACCTGAATTTTTGTGTTAAAATAACTTAATTCACTAGAAAATATCTTAAAGAAGGTTAGCTTCACTTGCCTTAACATGAATTCCCCTACAACTATCCCCACAGCAGGCACACCCCCAGTTAGGACACGCTGCCAACTGTATCTATAAGCACAAAAGAATCTTAAAAATGTTTCAACTCATCAGTGATTTTCTAGTGCATGGGTGTTAAACTGTGGCCAGGGCAAACGTGCCCTCAAGATGATTTCATGTGCCCTCAGGATGATTTCTGACTATTATTGATAGTGGCCCGCCAATAAAAGCACATTACAATTTGAACTACAGGTCCACAATTTACTGTGGCCTCGTGCCTATCAGCCTACCCGGCCATGCAGCAGTGCCAGGCTTATATTGTTGAAATAATGCAGCAAATTGCTTAAAATTTGACCAAAATGTTCTTGGAATGACGGTTAATACAGTATAGATGTGGCATATTGTTATAGTGAGCATTATAGCATAATTGTCATTTTTTAATAAAACAAAGGTAGATCTAATATGTGGCCCTCGACCAACTCTGACTTTGAGTAATTCGACCATTTGAGTTAAGATTGTATCTGAAATCAGTCATGAATTGTTTGGTACATGTGAACAAATCCACTGACTAACCAAAACGTTGCTAGAAGAGCTGAAGAAGCAACTAGGGTGAGTGTCAAAAAGCATTAACTCTTCAAACTTCTGGCTAGTTGACTGAATTCATTTTAAAGACATTTTGCACTTGAAACCAGTTGTCAGTGCCACGTCTGCTCACACCAAATCTCCTCTCCATCTTGTGACCTCTACACACTCTCTCTGCAGCACCGACTCAAGAGCAAAGCTAACTCCACATTCATTCGTTTCTAATGGCAAACATGCGAGTTCACAGCGGAGCAGTCTGCAAATGAACGCATTCATTTTCCAACACTTTCCCATTTCCCAGCTTGACTCAGTGAGCTATTCTTGAAGTCATATTGGCCTGTTTAAGCTTGTCAGCACAAATACATCACAAGGGAACTAAAAAAAAATGTGTCACGGAGACATGAAGCGGCCTTGAGTGGAATGAATGACGTTTTACTGTAGATAGTAGAAGACACGGATCAGCACGTTGTAAAAAACTGGACCAAAAAAAAATGCAAAGACAATGACGTTTCTTCAACATCAAGCGTGGAATCATTTGGACAGCTCATTTTGATAAGAGTCGTGGAGATTCATACAGTGGGTTCGCGCGCTTCCATTTCTCACTGTTATGAAATGCAAATGTGTGTCAGCCTTTGCACACACGAAGTAAATCTGTTATTGTGCTGGACGCATATGGGAACATACTGGAGATGCACTACCAAGGCTTTGCAAAATGAGTGAAGGCATCGAAAGGGTTAGTATTCATTTAGTGACGGATAGTAAAAATGTGTAAAATGGTGATGTTGTTTATTTGTTTGCGTTCTTCCTATTGAAATGAGACAGACGAATGAGCCCATTGCTGCTAGCTAATGACAAGACATCATACAGTATACAAATGTACTGTCTCTGTTTTTTAATAAAAGCACTTGCAAGTACATTGTGTCTCAACAACGCAGTCGCCGAAGAAAGTGTAGATATATAACGAAATGTCAAAAACATACGATGTGCGATCCTTTTTTACGTCAAAACGTAACCAATTTTGAAAACTTGAACCGAAATTAGAACCTAAATTGAAAATATGATTTCAGATTAGAATGCAAACACACCACAAAAACATGAATTCAAAATGAAAAGCAAAAGACGGCAGAAACGCAAATTCAAAAACTTAAATCCAAATTAGTAAACACGAATTTATATACACTCAAGGAAAAAGAACACTCAGTTTCTGGAGTCTTGAGGTGGCAAAATAATTTTATTTTTGAGATCCGCCTGTTTCATATGAACCCTACATCCATTTCTAATCCTCAGGCCAACTCTTGCGGCGTTTACACATTTTTGAGTCCAATAAGTTAATAACACAACCAATAGAGCAACCCCCAAATCAAAAGTGACAGGAATTTCATCAGACTGTCAATAGTTCACGTGACCCCCGTTGGCTCCTGGACAGCGGTTATTCGTCGCCTCATGGATCGACAGTAATATCTGAGTTGATCCTGTGGAATTGCCGCCCATTCTTCCACCAGTGCCGCCCTCAGCTGCTGCTGAGTTTCTCCTATAGTGTCCTGTGCACCTGATCTGGCCATCTGCTGTGAAGCACTGGAACCTTTTTTCGTCACAGAACACAACTTGGGACCACCTCTGCAAAGTCCAACGACAATGTGCAGTGCACCATTCGACCCGAGCTCGGCGATGTTGGAGGGTAAGCACTGATCCAACATATGGCCGATATGATCAAATACCGTCAGTGCGGAGGAGATTACGGATGGTTCTAGGCTGACACTGGAGATGTTACGGAGTTGTGCGGGGCGGTCGGTGCGGTTTTGTACAGCGGTCGTTACATGGGGGCCACCAGTACGAGGGCGGTCGTAAGAGAAACCAGCGGCCTGGTATCACTCCACAAGACGACTAATGGTCTGAGCCTACAAAATGTTCTTCACAAGGTGTTTTAATATTATTTTTTACTGCTGTAGGAGTGAGATGTCTCCAAAAGAAAAAAAAACAACAAAAACAAACATAACCACCCCTAAACCCATGAACACTTTTATAAAAGAAAATATAAAACAGTTTATTAAAGGCACAGTGATTTAAATCGTTTTAAATCATACAAAACAGCTGAAAGTCATTGTTATTCTATCAACAGGAGTTCGTCTCACACTTTGACTGTCCAATTATGAATCGTCCCCAGGTGTTCTAACACTCCACACACCTTCACCCTCCACTGAGCCCATATTTACACATCTGTACATTTCATCTGCACCTACAGTGGAAAACCCAGCTCACAGACTATAAAAACACATCCATTATAAACAGTATATCGAAAACAAGCAGCAGTGTAGCTATGGTGATACTGAGATAGTGGATATGGTGAATTATATAGGCTTTCTCACACGGTGGTAACACTGCGCACATTCTTGGCGCTGGGCTCACTTGAGGTGTCACTCTGGAAGGACAGGCTGCTCGAAGACACCACATCAGGAACCTGAGAAACAACAAAACGTCCATGGTAATGTGTTTGATACATAATAAAAAACACACACCGAAGGATGCGTTGAATGTAAAATGCAAATACAAATCTATTCAGACATTTAGAAGTTTTTTAACCTTTTATAAATAATATGTTTATCTAACAGAGGGCCTTCTTTGCTGTGAATAATAAGCATTTCTCATCAGAATACATTATTCATTAACAGCTGGCTTCATCATTTTATGTAATGCAAGTGCTTTACAATCCCTTATAAACACTATATTCACCTATTCTTTTCTCGACAGTGCACTTTCTGTTAGCTGTGTTAAGGTAACCACACGTTAGCTTGTCTGTCTCATGAGGAAATATAAAATACACCCAGTGACTGAATTTTATAGGCTAAGAGCAGCAAAGCAGGAAGTGCACTGCTTAGAAAAGTGGGCGGGGCAGAGTAAGGTATTAATCATAATGCTACAACGGCGGCGCTAATATTAGGCAAGAGATGGGGATGACGTAAGGCTACCAATCAATAGTTTTATATCCTCTCATTATTGTAAGAAACAAAAAACATATTTTTGGAAGCTTTTAGTCATGTTTATTTGTTTTCCTTCTCAACCTTGAATCTCTAAAATTGTTTTAGAAGATTTTATAGATTTCAGTGACAGCCATTGCTCTTTTCTGCAACATTCTGCAATAAAAATGTTCTAAGCAAAACACATGAAGAATCTTCTCAAAGAAAGCTTTGAGGTGTATTTCTTCTCAATATACAATATAAAATGGCACAATAGGCCAATAAAAAAGGCCCCAAACTCAAGTTTGCCTAGAGCCCCAGAATACTATCTGTGCCACTGTCATCCTGGTGTACACAGCAACACAGAGCTTGGAAAAAAATTACCTTCATGGGAGCAAAACCTTTACTCCAGTTTAGAATGGCTGCCTAGCTTTATTACTCTTTGATATAATGTTCATTTTTGTTCTTTTCTTTCTTCAGGGGCAGCATAGACTTTTGTAGAATGCATTGCTTCAGAATTTTATACTAAAGGATATCAGTCTGGTCACACCTCGAGCCAAACTCAAAGAAAACCTTGTAATGAAAACTACAACGATGAAGAAGTGGAGCTTATTAACTCTGCATTGTGAACAGGAAGTTCCATTTCTATTATTAACACCAGCATTTTAGTTTACAATGTAAAAAAAAAGTTTGTTACAGTCCAATGCTAAAGTTTGAAGGAAAACTATTCCTACTATTTTTCCATGTTATTAGAAAGAAACTATGACATATGTAGATCAATAATTCACATTGTGTTCATCATGAAACACAAAAAGACCTAAAAGCTACAGGTGCATTAACTAAAAATTTCCCAACTCTTTCAGCACAGATTTTTTTTCTACCTCATCGTTGAATCCTCTGAGGCACAAAGTTGGGAATGTTTAGACTGAACTGCTCATTTCTATACAGTACATCAAGTCTCTTAATTAGGGATGCACGTTTCATTTTTCTTTAACTGTTAGTCAGAGCCCTTCATGGTCGGTGAACCCGATTATTGACCTGAAGGGCACAGTACTTTTTTATTCAAGTTATTTTCACTGTACATGTTACGATTGGGCACAGCGTGCTACGAGAGTGAACACAGACAGTGACATAGTGACAGGCCTTTGAACTGTGCACATTACTACTGAATAAACACTGCTTTAATGCACTGTTGTGGTGCGTCTGTAAAACCACTCATAAAAGAAATCACATTTAAAGTTGCTGCTAACTAAATTAGATGCCTAACTTAGCTTGAACAGGTAAAACATTGTTGCCCTGACAAAAGCTGATTCATTCAGTCTGTTTTCTTCTCCAACATAAATTCCAAGTGAATAAAATCATGCATGATTGACATTAGTCCATAAACACTGCAGTGTCACGCAGGTTTGCTCAGTTCGTATGAGATGAACATTGTTTTTGTAGTTTTAGTGGTCTTTTGTTTCCACTCTAACAAACGTGAGAGCTGTTCTGGGGCAGTTAGCGCCATCTGCTGGAGCAACTGTATATGTGTGTCAGCTGACCGGTCAAAGAGCTCACACTCGGTTACACCATTAGTCACGGTTAATTGGTCAATCGGTTAACCATAAACATCCCTACTTTTTATAAATCACAAACTTAACGTGGAAAGTGACGCTCGCAACATTACGTACACATGCTTTATAAATGAGACCAGCCCTTTTTGGTGAAGTTGCAAAAACAAGACACAACAGGAAATCAAGCAAGTCTGGGGAAGTGTATCTGGTGCACATAAATGTAAATACATGTCTGTGTTTTCCCACTGTGTAGCGAAAATATCAAATAGAAAAAGAACTGACGTGAAACAAGCCAAAACTGGACGCAGGTGTTGTTTGTTTACCAGTATTTCCAGTAGCAGGAGATCAGAAAGAGCCGAGAAAGAGTGCAGAAAGTGACCAATAATTCCTCTATATACATGTGGTCAGTGATCGCATGAACTTCCAAGTATGAACGCATGCATAATCCGGTCTCAGTGTGGTTCCAGATCAGGAACTGGGTGCAGTTTGAGCCCGGTGTTAGTCCGCAGTTTTTCATAAACATAAACATGCTAATAGTACCAAAAAAGTGTCAGAAACTGAACTACAGTGAAAGAACCGACGACAAGAACACTGGGACTCCACACAACTTACGTCCTTGAGCAAATATCCTCCAACCTTCCCTAGATCTTTATTAGATGCTGCTGTGATATTACACTGCACTTATCAATATGGACCCTTCAACTGAATCAATAAATCCATTAGGTCCAACCCTCGGCGGCACAATTACCTCATAAACATCGACAATCTCAGATCACCGGGCAGGACTAAGCAGATTACGGCCATAAAAAACGTCATTTTCACATTTAGACTCTGCCGGCCCTTCTGCTTCTCCAGTGTCTGTGCATCTTTACGTGATTTTGTCGGCTTGCATGTTCTGAATGGATTTACTAACGGCGTGAAAAGTGTGACAAATTCATAAATAAGTCCAACATGATAGCAGTTGTGTATCTTACCTTATCGAGAGAGTTTGGGGTGATAATTGGAATGGGAGGTCCAATAATGAGTTCATTAAAGAAGGTATCTGTGAATAAAGGAAACAGCAATCAGCATAATGTAATCACAAAGTACAAAGTGATGAGGCTGTATTATCAGTAAATTTGACAGATTACTAAGTTATAATGAGCTTAGCTTTGTGCTATTGTGATTGATTTGAATGTGTTTTATAATTATTTCAACACATTATTAATTGGTTTATGACAGTGTAAATTCCATTTATTTTACTCCTAAAATTCTAATTAATTAGGGATGTGTCAAACTATGCAAAATCTTTGGTTATCCAATGAAACAATTAATTAATTTTTGAAATAATA
The DNA here is from genome assembly GCA_038363315.1 of Mugilogobius chulae. Taxonomy (NCBI): domain Eukaryota; kingdom Metazoa; phylum Chordata; class Actinopteri; order Gobiiformes; family Gobiidae; genus Mugilogobius; species Mugilogobius chulae. Next base: position 28,892,421 of record CM076415.1, read on the forward strand.
TGCATGTTTAAACAAAAAGTCACAATGGTTCATCAGTGAAATTTAGGTTATAATGGCTTAAATTAGGCTACATTTGATCTAAGATCAAATATAGATAAGACCATTTTAAATGATCATTAACCCAAAGGCCAAAGACATTAATATATTTGTAGTAAACAAATAAAAATTACACAGAAACAGCCATGTACCGCTAGCGTGCATGTACCCCAATTTTCGAGAAACTCTGCTCTAATTTCAACAGTGCTTTACTGCAAAATGATATAGTATAATACTTTAATTTGGTTTTTACGATAATTTATCTTTGGTAAATTGTTTACAAAAAAGCACTAAAAAAACACTTTAGTAAAAATCACACTACTGAAGAAAAAAAAAAAAAACAGCTACAAGCATTCTACTGTACAAATTACAGTAAGACAGCAGGCTACTGCATTAGAAGTGGGAAATTGGAAACTGCTATGGACTGTGTATGATCCTGAAGTGTGTCATTTAAAATTTGAGAGAAGCCGAAGTTTGTTGCAGCTTTTTCTGTCACTGTTCAGCTGATTTTTTCTTTAAAGCTACATGTCACATACAAACTCATACACACTTTTTCTTATTTTATTAGTGTTTGGAGAACATTTTGTTTTATTCCATTTACTAATAAAAAATATAGGTAATGTAAAAAAAACACACAAAAAACACAGTGTACTGTCTGAATTGAATAATAAACTATTTTAGTTCTTATCAGGAGCTAAATGCAGCGCTCTGATTGGATGTGCTTGGTGTCCACTCCAGTTTAACTTTGTTGTTTGCAAAAAGTTTATAAGGCGTAATTGCAATCAAAATGTCAATACAGTATGTGTGAAGGATATATGAGAGGAGAAGTCAGATTCAAAATAAAACGTGTTTGCAGTGGAAAATCAGTACACCACTTTAACATATATGTGTTCATTCTGTTAGAATGGCATAATATAGTCTGAACTTATTCTCACAATAATAAAAATATTGCATATATAGTAGTAAAAAACATTCAATTTAGTCACTATCACCATGTCTTTTTAAGTCTACAACTTGGCAAAAGAGAGAAAAGCTTCTTAATTTTGACAAGAATGAGTGTAACCACAAACTACAACGTTTTTATGTGACCAGACTAACCACTAAGCCACTGCATTACTAAACTTTATGAGCAACAACAGCCAGAACACCATACATAGATCACATTCTAGAAGCTCTGAGCGTACTGTGTAACCTTCCACAAACTTAAAAGTAACTCTAAAACTTTTTTATCTCCACTTACCTTTATCATTAGAATATCCCAGGTTGACCTTCCCCTCTGCCGCCCCAACGACCGATATCCTCCCGTTTTGTGATTGGCTGAACCTGCAAAATACCCACAAGAACAAGCCAATCAGACAAGCTAACCTTTAACTGCCACGCGCAACAGTCATTTCGTGGGAGTGTTGCTAGCAGGTAATTTCCTTTTGTCTCAAAACGACAATATTTCAACTTTTATACGTTTCCAGCGCCTCGAGGGATAAGCCCTTATTATTTTGTTTTAAAGCTATCAAAACTACTCATGCTTGAAATGCATTTGAGTGAAGAAAATGGCTGACAAACACAAAAGCAGCAAGTCGCATATCTACTTTTACAAAAGCTTTTCGAACTGTAATTAAGCTTTATATTTAATGCATGTGTGGTTTAAAAATGCACGTCTCAATGTTTTATAATGAGACACAAACAAAAGCCTATTAACTTGAGAAATTAGCATTAGCTAGCTGTGTAGGCTAAATTGACTTATTGCTGTGCTTAGTAGACGTGACCGCGCGAAGATACCAATTTTGCTTTATGTAAAACAAATTGCTAGCCTTACCTTATGGCTTGCTGCAGGCCCGCTTCTGAAAAACAGCAAAAGAGAAAGAAAATGAGCCATGACTTGTTTATTCACCGGCCACGCTAGCTGTGCGGCTGTGGCAAA